>OZ020286.1:9049174-9114880 GCA_963971205.1 Aethes cnicana
GCTCGTCGCGCCACCCGCTCGCCGGCACCCATCTGGAACGGAGGAGGTTCTCAATCGCGTGTGAATTTGCCACTAGAGGCGTTAGTGTCGCGTGAGGTCCAATAACACTCACTTTTCACTGGTTTTGGCGGGCTTCGCGTGGCATAAATTATAATTTCTTTAATTTACCTGTTGAAAAGTGATCTCCTTCGTGAAAAATATCGCAAATATGGATTATTTGGCGATCAATGTGAAAGCTTTGAAAAAAAATAATGAAAACAGTCCGAACAAAACGGAACTGCACAACATTGCCAGCTACTCGATATGATGATAGTTATTTATAATTAATAAACTTAATGAGATTCAAGATTTAAATCTTTGTTTCGGCTCCGATCTTATAAAGTCGCCTTTGACAGCTATACCACCTCTGGACCTTAGTCAAGGATAGAGGGAGTTGGAAGGTCACGGGAGAGGCCTTTGCCCAGCAGTGGGACATTCAAATAGACTAGAAAAAAAAATGACTACGCATAATTTCGTCAATTGTTAACCGATTTCGATGATTCTTTTTTATTCGAAAGGTGGTACTTCCAAGGTGGTCCCTTTTTAATTTGGTTCAGTTTTGATGATGGGATCCATGAAAAAAATAAGGGAATTCCTCAAAATTTGTTAGCACGTGTATAATTTTGGCATCAGTTTCACAGACTACATTGATATTTACGTCCCGTTGTATCCATGCCTGGACATAAAAAATTATAAAAAAATAAAACCGACTTCAATAAAATTCTGACAGCCTGTGAAGTCGGTGTCAAGTGAACCGGCTCAAACTTAGATTAAGTATCTCCTAGATGCGCTATATAGCGAACCCCGGTAAGGGATAGGCATATAAAATGTGTATGTGTGCGTCAAGTACATGGGGTGGCAAGGTGGGTAAAAAATTACCCCACTCCAATAACTAGCTATCAGACGCGACTTTGACTGACGGTTAAGATTTAGAGAAACAATAGTGGTAAATGTAGGTTGCTTACCAAATTTCAGCCATCTACATGGCTTCTGTATACAGAAGATATTTACTAGAGTGGCTCCTAACACGGAAAGACCTGTTATAAAGACATGTAGTTTTTATTACAGGTTTTTCCATGTTTTGAGAGATTCCCAGATTAGTCCACCAAAATGGACTCCCTGTATTTCTAGCTAGGTAGATACCAAGTACCTACTACAGAAGAAATGAAAATGCAAGTATATGTTTACTCATTTATTTTCGGTGTACATAAATCCAAAAAAGATCCCGTCGAATGTTGACGTTTCTCCTTAGTGAAGTCGGTAAAAAATGTCTCAGTTGATCATCATTATTTCTCATTACTAGTTACTACTTCGTGTGAAAGCGTTACTAACAAAGTGACTTACACATTCATATTATTATCCTGAGTTTATTTATTTTATTTTTGCAGCATAGCTTTTCCCCAGATATTGGGTATCTGGTGGGCACTCTTATATTAGGTCCTTACATATGAAATTGGCGTTTCATATGGCAGAAATGAAAACGATTTTTTTTATGAAACTATTTTTTTATTTAGTCAAAGTATGTACCATGGCTATCTATGCACTTTTGCCATCTCGAAGGTAGTTCATTGATTCCTTTACTAAAAAAAGTGTGTGAGCGAGAATCAATAAAATCTTTGAAGGCCGTTTGGACAGCCTCGTGAGAATTGAATTTTTTTCCTTGCATGAAGTTGTCCAAATTCCGAAAAAAATGGTAATCAGTTGGAGCAAGGTCCGGGGAGTATGGTGGGTGTCGAAGACATTCCAGTCGCAGCTCCCGTAGTTTTGCGGCCGTCAAACGTGCCGTATGTGGTCGAGCGTTGTCCTGAAGCAGCAGTGGGCTAGATCGATTGACCAGTCTGGGTTGTTTAATGGCTAGCTTTTCCATCATCGTTTGCAATTGTTGACAATACACATCAGCCGTGATTGTTTGCCCAGATCTTAAGAAACTGTAATGGATGACACCGGCACTAGTCCACCAGACACTTACCAGTACCTTTTTCTGAGTCAACTTTCGTTTCGGGCAGAATTTGGCTGGTTCACCTGGGTTCAACCATTGTGAAGAACGTTTCCGGTTGTCGTACAAGATCCATTTTTCATCACAAGTAACGATACGATTCAAAATGCCTTCATTATTGTGCCGGTTGAGAAGTGAAACGCAACACTCGACGCGTGTTTCTTTGTTTGCGTCGCTCAATTCATGCGGTACCCATTTTTCAAGTTTTTTCACTTTTCCAATTTGTTTCAAGTGAATCAAAATGGTTTTATCACTCACACCGAAGCCTGCCGCTAACTCTGACGTGGTTTGCGATGGATCTGCTTCCACAATTGCTTTTAATTCTTCGTTATCAACTTGTGTCTCCGGCCGTCCACGAGGCTTGTTCTGTAGGTCAAAATTTCCAGAACGGAAACGTTGGAACCAATAACGTACCGTATTTTCTTTTGCAGTAGCTTCCCCATACGCATTGTTAATCCTACGAGCCGTTTCTGCAGCACTAGTGCCGAGGTGAAACTCATATTCGTAAATATAGCGATATTTTAAGTTCTCCATATTGTGAACAGAACGATGTGAAAGAAAAACAAATGACGCGATAACAAATAAATTTCGTAATTCGAACACAGAAATACATGGTCTTAAATTTGAAATAAATTAGAATTTGGAATTCCTAGCCGAACGCCACATATTTTGAATCAAAGTTGCCAGTTCGCCAAACGCCAATTTCATATGTAAGGACCTAATATTTCATAGCTGGTATCCCGAACCGTGACTAAATTAAAAATACAGCTTGACTCATGGTGGCATACATAGTAAGCAACATCGTAATTTGGGCGGATAATATTAAAAACATCGGTATTTTGAAAATGATTCATTTATGTTATTATTCAAAGATAGTTGGTCAATTTAATAGAACATGAGCTAAATATAACTTACGTAACGCTATCATACCGAACAAGATGAGTTTAAATGGCCAAAATGAAATACTTACGCACGAAAGGTTATGATTTCATAATTTTGCTGGGTACGTCTTTTATACCTGATGGTCGAGCGAATTATAATCGCTATCTTATAGGGGCAAACGTATATTAGTAAGAACAGTGCACTATCATAAAATATCTGTAATATTTCTCTTATATCAAATAATTTTGTTGTTTACACGAAGTCACACTGACATAATGACTACTCTTTTGTTTGCCACAGCTGAGCTGTGGCAAACACAAAAAAGCTGGTACGCCGATAAGGACAAAAAATCTATTACTTCTCTCATCTTTCACATTAAGAAATGTATAAATGCATCCCGCTCGCACGCTGTCAGATTCGACATGCCATCCCCTTGGGCTCAAAGCTATGACAATCTTATAGTGAAAATGACACCGACTTCACAGGCTGTCAGAATTTGATTGAAGGCGGTTTTATATTTTTATTTAAAACATTTTTTGTATGACTTGAATTTTCATTCAAGTAGGTTCCAGTCTGAAAGGAGCTACTTGAACAAAGAGGTATGGGGAATAGTAGATTGTATGACTAGGGAGCAAAAAGGTATATTTTACCGCGGGTGACGGATTGAATCCAGAGCGACGCGAAAGATTCGAGAATAGAATCCCGAGCGTAAGCGAGGGATTCTAGCGTGGAATCTTGAGCTAGCGAGGGATTCAAGCTTTGTCACCCAAGGCATAAATAAGTTTGCTACCGTGTTATACACTCTGCTTTTCACCCCTCCTATGAGAAAATCATTAGATCATTCGTTCATTATTGTCTTTAAATTAAGTAAAACAAAAAAATAATACCTTTAGAAACAAACAAGGTTAAAAAGAACGTGTGTTTCGCGCGCTTTTCATAAATTCATAGGTAGAAGGCGAAAATGGCTTCCATATTGAAGAATCAGTAACTATATTGTATTTATATTCTGTCATGCTCGCACGCGTTGCGTTCATAATAAAAGGTAAATTTAACAAATGTGAAATAAAGTACATTTTATGACAATTTCGCACATACTGTATCACACAAAGTTTTTTAATACATTTGCGATAAAATGAAAAATGGGCAGTGCAATTCAAATTACGTACTTACATAATATTCCTTTGGAATTCTCAGAGGTGTTGATCCCAATACATTGCATCACTTACTTCACTTTTTGATTTCATTCATTTTCTACGAAATAATTCATAACACTACATAAGGTACGTTTTATTTTGGAAATTAAGTGTAAAATAATACGGCAAGGAAATGAGCGCTCACGAAATTCGCGGGTTCGAGTTTTTTTTTTAATTCGATCACACGACGAGTTTACGAGGAATGCTACGGCATTGGCCTGCACCATTCAGCCAAATTGAAAATAAAAAATAGAAAATAATTTATCAAAAGTAAGTATATATCTATGAATTTATGGATTTTTAGTATGTGTAATAAAGTATTTATGTAAAATGCCGATATATAAAATTCTAAATACGAAAAAGACCGACTTTTGAATGCAACTTTTTACAGTCTCCGCAGCTCCGTGAACGCACTGCTAAGACGTATTTTGCTCCCTGTTAGCGGGGCAGAAATGAAAAAAAAAATAAAAAAAAAGCGAAGAGGGAACGGGGAACAAAACACTTCTTTTCGAATAGGAGGGGTGAAAATATGTATGTCGCATGCTTTGCCACAGTGAAGTACATAAAATAAGAGTGGTTTGAATTTGTTTGTCACTAATGTCACTGATTACAACAATGTATTTATGTTACAAACGAAAATTACACATTGATAATACAATACGAAAATCCACACCATGCTTCGTAAAAATAAAACCTAAAACAAAATCAACTATCCGCCCTGGGTTTGCTCCCGCCCAAAAGTATAAAATGTATTAAAATCCAAAGCTACTTTCTACTACTACTACTACAGCCTATGTGCGTCCCACTGCTGGGCAGAGGCCTCTCATCATGAGAGGGTTTGGGCTATAGTCCCCACGCGAGCCCAGTGCGGATTGGGGACTCCACACACATCGTTGAATTACTTCGCAGATGCCTGCAGGTTTCCTCACAATGTTTTCCTTCACCGAAAAGCTCAGTGGTAAATTAAAATTGAATTTCGCACATAAGTAAATTTAGAGGTGCGAGCCGGAATCGAACCCCCGACCCTCTGCACGAGAGGCGGTAGGTCGAACCCCTAGGCCACCACGTCACTAAAGCTACTTTGGTGGCGACTTTTTTATTTACCTGGAGCTAGTAGCAGACTTGCAGTTCTCGCATTCGTTGCGATAATCATCGTGCTCCTCTCCGCCCGGGGCGCTTTCTGAATAGCTGCACACACAGGATGGCTGCAAAATGTGCTGCTGTTACTGACTTATCATCATCATCAGACTACATAACAGTCCCAAGTTTCGTCAACGTCCATAACCAGGTCATCGCTCTAATTTGTTAGAGACTAGCTTTTCCAGAGACGGTGTAGATATTCCTCGAGCGCGCACGAAGCGCTTCGATTCATGCTTCATCATGCGAACAGCTAAGGAGTGGAATTCTCTACCGGCCGGTCTCTTCCCCGATAGTTATAACTTGGATCTTTTCAAGTCGAGAGTGAACAGGTACTATCTAAGTAAGCATGTATATACCCTCGACTGCATCGTCACTTACCATCAGGTGAGATCGTGGTCAAATGCTTGCTTATAATAAAAAAAAAGACTTCGCCCGCGAGGAATGCGGTTACTGCGTCCTTCCCCGGGACTTCAACTATCTCCATACCAATTTCATTTGAATCGGTCCAGCGGTTTGAGCGTGAAGAGATACAGGCAGAGTTACTATCGCATCTGTAATATTGGTATGTTACCTTGTCAACGGTGAGTGGTAGAGTGGTTTGCGGCGCAGCCACTTCGGTGGACGTTTTGGCGACAGCTTTTAGCAGCTTAGGCTCTAAGCTGCCCAGATTTTTCTCCTCGCTATGGGCTCTGAAACAAAAATCAAGTTAACAAGAGAAATGACAGAGAAAATTGAGTAATCTTTTTGCATTGCAAAAGTTTGCTTTTTGCTTTGTTAGGTCGCGATCTTGTAACAAAGTCAATATTTCAACGAGAACTCATTATTAATGAAATAATCCAACAATAATAAAAAAATAACAATAGAAATAGGAACAGATAACGAACTGACGTAATAACGACCAGTGAAGATTGCTTCTATTAAAACAAAAAAATATTAGGGTGTTTTCAAATCTTTAGTCTACCCTTTATTTTTTTATGCTTATAATATCTGGACGTAAAATTAAATTGACGATAGTAGTAATGAATTTCAATGCCTCAGCAACATGTTCCGATGGTCGAGTGGCTTAGGACAGCTATGAAAAGACTGCATCACCGAATGGCTCGGGTTCAAATCACCCAAGTGAAATCATGTTCCGAGAAGATTTTTGTGAATGATTGTGAATTGCATTTGGAGTGGTTTGAATTTGTTTGTCACTGATTACAACAATGTATTTATGTTACAAACGAAAATTACACATTGATAATACAATACGAAAATCCACACCATGCTTCGTAAAAATAAAACCTAAAACAAAATCAACTATCCGCCCTGGGTTTGCTCCCGCCCAAAAGTATAAAATGTATTAAAATCCAAAGCTACTTTCTACTACTACTACTACAGCCTATGTGCGTCCCACTGCTGGGCACAGGCCTCCTCTCATCACGAGAGGGTTTGGGCTATAGTTCCCACGCGGGCCCAGTGCGGGTTGGGGACTTCACACACATCTTTGAATTAATTCGCAGATGCGTGCAGGTTTCCTCACGATGTTTTCCTTCACCGAAAAGCACAGTGGTTAATTCAAATTGAATTTCACACATAAGTAAACTTAGAGATTCGAGCCGGAATCGAACCCCCGTCCCTCTGTACGAGAGGCGGTAGGTCGAACCGCTAGGCCACCACGGCTTCTGACGGACAATAGGGATGACGACAAGGTGAAGAAATCGAAATTCTAATTAGTCCGTCAGTCAGGTAATAAAAAAATATTAGACCCGTATTTTTTGTTTTATCAAATTAACAAAGAATGACTAAGTTAAAGTTAAAACGCATTAAAGTTGGAGAGTGGGGGCTAACTACGTCACCGTTAGGTATAAATCGTACCTAACCGTGACGTCACGCGACATTAAAACTCAATATATCTCCGTATAAGTTTGATTACGTTAAAAAAGAAAAAAATACGTGTCCAATACTTTTCAATAATCTTCCTGATAGACTAAGGAAAAAAAAGTTGTCGTCGCCCCTATTAGATTTTTTCAGTCACCTTGTGGAAGGAGCGCCGGATCTCGTTGTGGAGCGAGCGGTCGGCGCGGCTGAACGCCGCGAGCGAAGCGTCGAGCATCGTCGTGTCGATCGCCGTTGAGATGCGGGGTATCGTGCGGTGTCTGCGGAGAGACAGACAGAGTTTCATTTCTTAGTAGACCTGAAGACACCCTGATTGTGGGGTTTTTTGCATGTAAGAAGTTGACACTTCTTATATGTCAACCGGACTTTACGTCTAAAAATACGTTGTCACGGTTATTCCCGCCACACCATAATATACAGTGTGGAAAATTAACTTGGGCCCTGGAGGCATTTTACTTAAAGAAGACATTCCTTAGTTATTCCTCCTCGTTAGAGAAATGTTATCCTGAATTATAATACTATCGATTAGCATAATAAAATAGGGAGCGTTTTTTTTTTAATTTTAGTTGGTTCGAGTCCCGGGCGAGGCAAGCGAGTTTTGGAAAATCTTTGAATGCAGTTTTGTTTCTTTTTAAAAATAAAGGAATGTCTTCTTTAAGTAAAATGAGCTAGCTTAAGGATTTAAACTAGTTTCCCTCCAGGGCCCGACTTATCTTTCCACACTGTATATATAATAATTATAATATCTTGCTTCACACATATTGACCTAGCCTCAAACTAAGCGACGCTTGAATTATGGGTGCTAGACAACGATATAAATACTTAAATAGAGAAATACATACGTATATAAATACTAAACATCTATGAGTCGAGTACAAACATTGGTGCTCATCACACAAAGTTTGCCCCGAGCGGGACTCGAACCCGCGACCATCGGAACAGAAGGCAGGGTCACTACCAACTGGAACAATCCGGTCGTCAAATGAACGCATTCAAGATCTTATTCTTAATGGGGGATCATAGGATTTCGGTGTCCATAGGTCGCAGTAACCACTTACTTACCATCAGGTGGGCTGTGCGCTCGTTTGCCTATACCATTGGTATAAAAAAAACATGATTCTTGTCACACAATCTGCCATGCTCCCTCACCCCGTTATTTTTGGCAGCATTTTTTCAAAGCACACTTCACTGATGTGGTCTTCAGGATTTATGAGTACATACAGGTAAATAGGTACATACACAGGAGTGTTTTGAGCTGCCCAAGATTGACAAGACCCCGTCAGTCGGATTGATTGATTGCTAGACGGACTCACGGCGCGGGCTGGTAGAAGCCGGGCACGTTGTGCGGCCGCTCGGGCTCCGGCTCGCGCGGCACGCTCAGCGGCGCGCGGCTGATAGCACCCAAAGACCCCGTCAGCCGAATTGCGCTCGGGAATCCTGCCACTGACATAAAATTCTGATTAAATCACAAATGTCTTCTTGGTTTCAGGATGAAATTGATTTTATTCATTACCCTCATGAGTTTTAATAAACGTTTAACCTTCAAAATAATCATTTTCTAGATGACGAGAAGATGATCTCGCTTAAAACTGATTTTATTTTTATTTCCCCTCATGGGCCACCGTTTTTCTATTTTTGATGCTCAAATTTGGTGAAGGCTTGGCAAGTCGTATATTTCGGCGGCCTTGATGATTTTAAAAGTTCAAAGTTCGAGTGCTGAAATAAAAGCGTTTGTACTGACGGTTGGGAGCCAGCGGATGATGCGGCTCGCGATCGTGCGCCGGTTGCAGTAGCGGAGCGTAGCAGTTCGCGGGGTTCGCCATCTGACACGAGGGAGAGAGGGCGGTCATTAACGAAACCAAAATTTAATATGGCGCCCGGATTAAGCTATGATGGACTCTTTGTCATGGCGTTTGTCTGAGTCGCGAGCCAGTTAGTTGTGCTGTACATCAAGTTCCAAAAGTCCCCAATATGAACCGGGCCCACGTGGAGCTATACGGAGCTGCGGCGCGATGTCGACTACGGAAAAAATCAACTATCAAAATATTTTCCATGTTTTACATCATTTACTAGAGCGAATCTATGTCCGGATAGCGAACTACACCAGCGTAGTTACGAAAGCGATTTTTCACTTGCGAAGAGATGAGAAGAGTCCTTTATTTATCCAACAGTTTTTCCTCTGCGTCAATCGAACAGTGGGAAGTAAATAGGCTGTATTTTTATTCATGATGATGACATACCTGAGGGACAGGTCGAGGCACGTTGATGTACCCGTGGCCGACACATTGCACCGCTTCATCGGGACGAGTGGCGTTTTCGAACGCGGCAGGATAAGTGCGGTGGAACGGCGTTTCCGTGTTCATTCTATGGGCAAGAACACAGTTTGGAGAATTTTACCGTAGATTTTATAAATATTCTAGCTTTTTCCCGCGACTTCGTACGCGCCTAAACATTAAAATGTAAAAATCCCATTTTTTCCCGTTCCCGTGGGAATTTCGGGAAATCCTTTCTTAGTGCTCCCCTACGCTCCCCAAGGAACCTGCATGCCAAATTTCAGCTCTCTACGACTAAAGCTATCTCCACAACGAAACTGTAAATTAAAAATATTCAAAAAACAGACCGCTATGGAAGACTTCTCTTTTGTTTTTCGGACCACCTAATAGCGGCTCACCTGATGAGCTCGGCGCGGCATTGCGCGACCGCCTCGTCGTAGGGCGGCGGGGCCTCGCCGCGCGGCAGGTAGTTGCCGGGGGGCTTCCACGCTGCCATCGCGGTCTCGCACGTGCCGCCCATGTACCCCATGCTGCCGCTTATATAGCTGCCGTAAAGAAAAAAAATATTTTGCACTATTGGCCAAAATCCAGACAGGGAATAACAAACAATACATCTCGGAGAAGAGTACGCCTCATTTAGTAAAGTGTCATTCACGTGCTCGACGATATGATCGACTGATCGTATACGTCACTACGTTGCTCTAAAGTAATAGACTCGCAAACCGTCCAGTGTAATTCATATAAATTTAAGCCAATTCGTTGGTAATTACAATGCAGTTGAGCGTTACATCGCTCTACTGCGCTGAACGCACGTGCCTCTTGACCGGGTGGCCATAATGGGCGGAAGTTAATAGGTTGCATTATTTATTGGTAGCCTTATATTGTCGCCGCAACGGTACTTTAATCATTTACTTTTTTTTTCGACCTCTTTGTAAAGGTCCGTGTTATACTTGCCAACTGTATAACACGACACAATCAATATTGCAAAGAACAACTGACAGAACACAGAACTATTTTGAAGGTAAAGGTTACTGGAAATTACAAATAAGAACAAGAGTAGAAGAGTACATTAGTATAGAAGCAATATTAGTGTTATTCTGTACTGTAATGTAAGAAGGAAGAAAGAAACAAGGAAGAAATGAAAACATTTATTTGATACAAACATGACAAACAAATAGAAAGAGATATCATAACAGAACAATAAAGAAACATAATATGTAGTATGTCTGATTGTAAGGTCACGAAAAAACATAGACTCGTTTTGAAGCTATTACGTAATTAAAAGTAAAAGTACCCCTTTTCCCATACTGACCCCGCGTTGTGAGGGTAAACGGGAAAGACGATGACGTCTATAAAAAAAAACAGAAAATTTACCCGATGCTCGTGAGGCTCCGTTGATCATCCGTGTGTGGGGGCCTGCGCCTCTTTTGCCTCGTGACCCGGTACATCACGAGGGCGACCGTGAGAACAGCCACGGCCACCGCGCCCCCGGCCGCGACCCGCAAGTTGCTGTCCGAACCATCGGCAGGCTTCACCACGTCATCGAGGCAGATGAACTCGCAGCATGTGGTACCAACTCGGAACGAACGGCAATCCTGAAACGGAATGTCCAAAATTGATTCTTTTCATTGCTTTAATGGATTTGAAGACCTGCACTGAACAGTAGTTTGATATGGTACAGGTTCAACCAAGGTGTAGAGATCAAAAAATAATGGTGAGAATGTGTGTGTGTGTGTGTGTGTGAGTCTGTGTGTGTTTTTGAGAGAGAGATAGATAAATTATAATTGTGCATTACTGACATGATTCTTATTAGCCATAGGTAGAAGATTCTTATAAGCAATGATATAATATTTGAATTATGTTTGACCATTATCATACTGGCCGCATACATTCAAACAAAGGATGTTTGCATCCTGTAGATATCAATTTCATTTATCAACAATGCTTGTCACCACTATAAAGTAAGTATTAAATTACAAAGTTTAGCACCTACTGCATTTATTGAATTGACTTTATCTTATGAAGAGGGGAATTCTCCATACAATTTATCATTTGTGTCCTCCCATATCATTTTGTATGTCCTCCTCATCTCATAGCACAAAAAATAGTGAGTTTGAGCTTTCTCATTATTCAATAGTACTATCTAAAAGCATGAAAAGAAATATACAAAAAGCATGTCAAAATTTTGGGACAAATATGGGACCCAACATACAAAGGGATAAGGCTGGCTTAGTCATATTAGTGTATAGCACGACACAACTTAGAAGGCGCGCGGATTAAGCAATAACAGACTCTCCGATAAGGGCTTAAGAGCTTCGCCGCGCGCCTTCTAAGTTGTGTTCTGCTATACCTAGTTAAAAAAATGTTTGGGGTTCAGTTATCGCTCACACCGTCAATCCCATAGTGGGCCATACAATATTTTTTACGTCACCGTTAGTAAATATATTCATATTTACTATAAGAATTAAAAAAAAACTGTGTTTGCTTCCATATTCATCACTCCATTCTGCAACCACACGGCGGACACAGCCTGTAGTGCGTGCGAGGACATCTGTACACTTCTAAATGTGTGTGTACCACTACACGGGCCAACTATTCACTCACCATCTCCGGATGGTGGTTTTACGAGTTCACGGCGAGTTGCGCGCGGGCTAGATTCAGGCGGGTGATTCCATAGCCATTCTGTATGTAGTACTATTAAATATTTTATGCTACAACTTTATAAGAACATGGCCAGTATTTTGCCATTATGTTTATGAATAAAAAAATATCATGTAGTTTGAATTTAGAGTCCAGGTCCTCACCTGCGGGGGCGAGCAGAGCACGGCCTTGCAGACCTTGGGCAGTCCATTGTCGCACACACAGAGTGTGCAAGTATCCGGTCCAGGCACGTAGTGAAGACCGTGCGCGATCAGCCGCCCGCGGAGGTCCGTGCACTCCCCCTGCGCCGCGACGCCTGCACAACACAATGAAATCAACCACAACCCTCGTAAAACACAACACCAGAAATCAACCAACTCACTATAAAAATGTAAGGTCAAGCATAACACAGCTCGTCCCAACATCTTCCTCGCCTCAATCAAATGCCAAACTCATTTTGAGCGATAACAGACCCGTACCCTCTTTTATACTTAATCGATATTTGCTATATGGCAGAGTAAATCTCTACAAAGGATAAGGACAGACAAAATTGATCATGCGTCTTTGAGTTTTTGCGCCTGTCAGATGCTCGGATGCTCGACATATACGAATGTCATGTGTCATGTCAGTTAGCTGTCACTTTGATATTCCTGACACGTTCGGAATCTAATATTTATTCGAGTATTTATTTGTTTCCGTATTCCGTATTATATTTATGTAACTAATGATTTACCATTTATATTTAAGTTAGAGTTAAGTAACATAAATTGTGAAGTAATATTAAATAAATACATTTTCAATCTAATATCAAAAGTGAGTTAAGTTCCGAGATTAACTAAATAACTTTGCTTCGATTGCTTGCCTCGTGTTTTCCTTCCTCTGATAATCTGAATGATACAAACTCGTAAAGCTGTTACTTTAATTTGGACCGTAACCCGACAGATGATGAAGACGAAGACGTAATATGTTTTTTTTTATTCGATACTGACGGTTGCGAATTTCCGACCATTTTTGACGAATCAATCTTGCGCTGTATGTTATATTATTTATTATTTAAGTGTTTTTATGCGTTATTTTCCCAAGATAATTGGTGTAATTGAATTGGGGAGTGCCGTGGGCTATAGGACCGTTTAAATGCCGTGAGTTAAAGTGTCCAACATGAGTAAAATGTCCAAAAACAAGTTAAACTTGACCCTCCCACCGGGGTCTATAGACTCGGCCCCGGCGGTGACTCCTTCGAACATGACTCCGCAGCTGAAGTCCGCCACAGCCACCGAGTAAGTACAATAAACTAAAACCCTAATAATACGAAGTTCATTACGAATCTATTATGAAGATTTTGACGTTTCTTCACAAGTGCATTTATTGATCTGTTATCATACTTTGAAATAATTGTTCTGTTATCAAGTTCATAGGTAAACAGGGATCTGTTAGAAATAGTGCCCTTGATTTTATACACTTCAAAGTTGAACTCAGGTAGAGCATATCTTGTAATGGGTAAATATGAGAAAATTTTGGAAAATTCATGGATCCACACACCTATTCAATCAAAATGATAATAAAGACAAAATTTACCGGTGAAGTTTTCATTTCATAGTACATTACAGACCTAGGGTGGTGAATTCGTAAATGTCCCAGATCGCAGGTTTCTGTGGCCCGAACCGAAGGTGAGGGCCATAAATATGTGATCTGGGGCTTTACGAATTACCGCCCGTGGTTTGTCAAAAGTTTTACGTCTTGCCTTGGCCAAGAAGTGAGATTTTCTCTCCCCGTAGCGGGCAGAAAATCACACTTTATGGCCAAGGGTGATGTAAAATACATTTTGTATGCACTGATAAACATATTACTCACTCTCTTGTATCAGTATCATTCCTGTTCAATGAATGAATCATGAACTAGGCATATTATGGATTGGCTATATCCATATAACCGTTTCAGACGGCTGGCGGGGCTTGCCGGCAAGTCCAAGAGCAGCATCGAGGTGCTGACGGAGCGGCTGGAGCAGATCGAGATGGACGACAATCAGCGGCGCCGGATAGAAGTCTTCCTTTGCCAGAAGGAGAAGATCGGGGAGCTTAGTGATGACGACTTTGAAAAACTTGGCGAGCTGGGTATGATTTTATTGAATTCGGATTATTATTTGTTTTCATATGCAATAGCCCTCATTTGTGACTTTTAAACAAAAAGACCATATTTACACTTTTGGATCTCAATATGGTGATGTTAGGCTGGAATAGGGTGATCAAAAATACATGTTCATTATTGTCCAATGACTACCCTGCGCCAGAGGTCCATTGTTACTCATAATTTGCATTTTCAGGCCAAGGCAACGGCGGCGTCGTCATGAAGGTCCGTCACAAGTCCACTGGCCTCATCATGGCCCGCAAGCTCATCCATCTGGAGGTCAAGCCGGCAATCAAGAAGCAGATCATACGAGAGCTGAAAGTGCTCCATGAGTGCAACTTCACCCACATCGTCGGGTTCTACGGGGCATTCTATAGCGATGGGGAGATCTCCATTTGCATGGAGTACATGGACGGTGGATCCTTGGACCTCATTCTGAAGAAAGCTGGCAGGATTCCTGAATCGATTTTAGGTATTTCAAGAAGACTGCAACTTGTCCAATGTTTACTTTATTGATTTAGTTTATGCCGTGTGATATGAACACCAAGTGTAACTAGGTACAACTCATGATTATCAATGATAATTGCTCCAGTTAGTTTTGTTTCTCATCATATTTTAAGTGCTGAACATAGAGCAGGGGATGTATTTTTGCTGTAATGATGACATAATTATGCTGTGCTTATTTTTCAATGAAAATCTCCACTGACACAGTGAACTCTACAAGTTTATCTCGTCTGTTTTTGAACTGGTTAACATTCAAAAACAGACTGGATAAACTCTCTTACTAACATGAATTCTAACAGTGAAAATATGGTTTAGACGCATCAGCGAATTGCTGCCTGCCTTAAATTGAATAAATAAAAAATTAATAAATAAGTAGTTGCTCTAGTTAGGTTTTGTATTACATTATATTTTAAGTGCTGAACATAGAGCAGTGGACATATTTTTGCTGTAATGATGACATAATTATGCTCTGTTTATTTTTTGATGCGTCAGAAATTAAGCTATCAGATTCAGATGTTTTTTGATGAAAATTCTAGTGCAACAGCACTGTCCAGGCATTTTTCACTTTTATCAGCAACACGAGATAGCCAATCGTTTAAAGATTACAGGGTCAACTTCTTATATTTCAGGAACCATAACGTCAGCGGTCCTCAAAGGGCTCAGCTACTTGCGTGACAAGCACGCCATAATGCATCGCGACGTGAAGCCGTCGAACATTCTAGTGAACAGCAATGGGGAAATCAAGATCTGTGACTTCGGAGTTTCCGGGCAGCTGATCGACTCCATGGCCAACTCATTTGTGGGGACTAGGAGTTACATGTCGGTGAGTTATGAAAAAGCCTAATAGTGTATACTCTGATATGTGTTAGGATATTTTTTAACACGCTTTTATTAGGTCGACATGTATGTAACTATGTAATGGAATCTTGCAAGTTCAATTTGGCCCCATTTCCGATTTCCAATTGAGCTGAAATTTTGCACGACTATGTAAATCGCGCGACAATGCAATATTATGATGACGTGGAGCTGATCTGATGATGGATCTGGAAGGTGGCCATAGGAACTCCGTAATAAAACTACATAAACCCATCGAATTTGGGCTCGTTTTGGGTTTCGGCTTGAAGCGTAGATGAAGAATTTACAAAGAAAAGTACAGTCAGCAATAAAAGCGTGTCAAAAAATTTAATTTTTGAAAAAACTTATTTACCACTGAGCTTTTATTATCGATGGATAATTGGATATCGTATCCGTGAGGAAATCTTAACACATGTGCAAAGGAATTCAGTGCTTTTCCACTCAGTTTTCTACCACTAATAGCGCACATATGTGAGGAATTAGGCAGAATATTATGCGGTAAATCGATAACACTCAGGTGTAGCCGTGGTGGCCTAGTGGTTCGACCTACCGCCTCTCATGCAGAGGGTCGGGGGTTCGATTCCGGCTCGCACCTCTAGGTTTACTTATGGGCGAAACTTAATTTGAATTTATCACTGAGCTTTTCGGTGAAGGAAAACATCGTGAGGAAACCTGCACGCATCTGCGAAGTAATTCAAAGATGTGAGTGAAGTCTCCAATCCGCGCTGGGCCCGCGTGGGGACTATAGCCCAAATCCTCTCATGATGAGGGGAGGCCTGTGCTCAGCAGTGGAACGCAAATAGGTTGTAGTAGTAGACATTGACACTATTGTATGTAATGACAGACTTCAACATCAACAGGCTTACCTCACACGACAGTGCGTGGTAGCCAACTGGTGAACAGCTTATGGTGGCCCTCAAGGCCTTTGTCCAGACGGTGATCGTCTATTTATGGCTTTGATGACGATGATGACAACTCAATGATGATTATGGTGAAATTTACAGCCGGAACGTCTCCAAGGCACTCACTATTCAGTCCAATCCGACATCTGGTCGCTTGGGCTCTCCCTGGTGGAAATGGCTATCGGAATGTATCCCATTCCGCCGCCTGACGCGAAGACCTTGGCAGCCATCTTTGGAGGCCAGAACGAAGACCATTCGCCCGGACAGGTGAGTTCAACACTTGACACAGAC
This sequence comes from Aethes cnicana, assembly GCA_963971205.1. Taxonomy (NCBI): domain Eukaryota; kingdom Metazoa; phylum Arthropoda; class Insecta; order Lepidoptera; family Tortricidae; genus Aethes; species Aethes cnicana. The sequence continues at coordinate 9,065,892 of OZ020286.1, forward strand.
TACTACTATTGGTGTAGTATAGAGACGACGGGACCTTTTGACTATTTTTCGTTTTCCGAATCGTTCGTTACAGAAGACTGTCATCTCATCGATCTCTGTATAAATTTTGTATTAAAGTAATTAATTTTCATAATATGTGTACCTTAACTAATCTTTTTTTCAAACTCGAATCTAGGAGTAAAGTCTCAAGTAGCTCAAATGGAATTTGTATGGGTTACTAGCTTTTCTCTGCAACTTCGTTTGCGCAGAAATATTAAAATCTAAAATCCCGTTTTTTTCCCGTTCCCGTGGGACTTTCGCAAAATCCTCTCTTAGTGCTCCCCTACGTTCCCTAAGGAACCTGCATGCCAAATTTGAGCTCTCTACGACCAGTAGTTTCGGCTCTGCGTTGATCGATCATTCAGTCAGTCAGTTTTTTGTTTTTTTATATATATGTAGATTAAGATACTTTGAGAGTCACCCTTCTTCTTTGTTTATTGTATTTACTTGTGTAATTGTTTTTTGGTGTTCAATAAAGTGTATTTGTATTGTATTGTATACTTTGAGAGTCTTCCTTCACCTGTAAAATTTAAAATCGTCAAGGCATTTTTACCATAATATCCCATTGTTCTGCAACTATATGCCACCACTCTTGCCAATGCAACATTGGAAAATTTCGATCGAAAATCGCCAAGGTATCCCTTCCCAAAATTTAAAACATCTGCTACATCCGCATCTTCCAAAACAGGCGCCGAATTCACCGCGTCCCATGGCGATATTCGAGCTCCTCGATTATATAGTCAACGAGCCGCCTCCGAAGTTGCCCGCTGGTATATTCTCGGACCAGTTCAAGGACTTCGTGGACCGCTGCCTCAAGAAGAATCCTGATGAGCGAGCGGACCTTAAGACACTCATGGTGAGTTTATGTAGGAGAGATTACTAAATCGAATAATGAAAGAGTCATTAGTTCATGACCGCGTGTCCCATCCCAACGTGCCAGTGTGCCAAATAGTGTCCCAATGTGCCAAAACGTGTCCCAACATAACCCAACACGTTCCAACGTGTCCCAAAACGTCCCGACGTGTCCCAACATGTCCCAACACATCCCAACACGTCCGCTCCTGTTGTAACGTGTGCTCGCGTGTCGGCAGAGCCACGAGTGGATCCGCGCGGCGGACGCGGACGCGGCTGACATCGCGGGCTGGGTCTGCAAGACGATGGACCTGCTGCCCTCAACGCCTAACTCCAACGTGTCTCCTTTTTCTTCATAAGCTGCAAGAAGTGCATAATTTCAACAGCGAAAAAGGGTGAGCTAACTTCGTTCATACTCCTCTACTTTTATTTCCCACTAGTCGACCCGGTGAACTTTGTATTGCGTCAAAGGCGATTTCCATACAAAGTTATTATTAATTCTATTTTCGAATCGCTCTGGATTTAATCTGTCACCCGCGGTAAAATGTACCATTTTGCTCCCTAGTCATACAATCTACTATTTCCAGGTCAAAACATTTCCCAAGAAAGAGCGGGCGACACGATCAGTGAAGACTCGGGTTCAGAGGAGCCCTAAGGTCGGACGGATAGCAGTATGTCAACTCTAGATACCATTGTTCACTCGCCGACGCTGCGTTCGACAAGGCTCGCATATTGACATTTTCGACACCCCGGTGTCGACTCTGTCGAAAATGGGCCATTCGGGAGTTAGCTGAGGCTAAAGAAATCATAAACACTCGATAACGCTGAAATAAGTTACTAAGACAGCGAACCTTAACTCAAAATCGAAATTGATTTCGGATAATCGACGTTTCAGCTACGTGCTTGGTCAAATCTTAGTAACTTATTTTTTTGGTTTTCGCTAATATTCCGAGTCCATACAAATGGAGGGCGCATATAAAAAATTACTCTGAAATGTTTTCACTTGAAATTCTGCGTTTCAAGTGGATTTATTTCATGGAATCATTGTGGAGTAATAAGAGCGCCTTCCGCTTGTAATCGAACGAACCTGGTCGCTTCACCCTAAAAAGACTGCACCAGGTCTCTCATTCGTAGACATATCACAGTCAAACAATTTAGTAAACATCGGGAGATAACTGGCATCAAACACAAACGTCGAAAATTTAACATTTTTAATTTCTAGAATTGGCTAAAATTTAGGTAACATTTCGTAGGAGTTATTGGAAACGTGTTACGCTACACTTGGAAACGGGGGGGGGGGGGGGGTGATTAAGTGTATGAGGCCTTCCGACCCGTATTCAGGCGATACCGGCGCGCGAGGGCCGAACTCCGTGTACGACCGAGCTAGATAGGGAATAATACTAAAACATAGTGCATTCGTGGACGAATCGAGGTAAGTAAAACAACTAATCGATAAAAAAATGGTCAAGTAGAGTTGATTTCACTAGTCGCAAGTCGAAAAAAAAAACGTTAGTAGTGTTTTGACATATTTTTCTTTGCTGAAAGTGCGTAATTCATGTCAGCTGATACCTTGATGTTCGGATAATTTTAAAGGAGCGCTGGAATAGGCGATCGGGCGCGACGCGCGCGCGAGGGCCTGTTGCAGAGCTGCGCTTTTGTAACCTGTAAATTAGACTGTCATTTCTAGGAATACACGAAAAAATTGAAAATTAAAAAAAAAAATGCCGTAGTTACGTTTGTTATTAGTTTTGACGTGATGCACTTTTGAGGTTTTGTTGGTGGCTTTGTTTTAGTAATCCCGCTGCTTGTTTTTCCCGAGCACCTGAAGTTTTATGCGATTACCCGTGAGTAGAGGTAGTGTAGTCCCTTCGTATGATATGACCCGGCTTCTGCATGCCACTGTCCCGGTTACGACCTGTTTTCGATCACTCGCGCTTCATAACTTCATTCCCGCACTAGATCGTTAAACTCCTTGTTTCGCTTGACGGTTTTGTTTGCCAGGTAACCCTGAGAATTTATTCCATTGTGATAAACGTTTTTAGAATTATACGTCTCAATGTGATTTTTACGATGTGTTTTGCTGTTATTTATAATAATGTAAGTGTTTTTGCTTATGCGTCTTAATGTTACCCACTAAGGGTGTTATTCTTTTGCTGTTTGCGTCTTGTGATTGTTTCACACCGCTATTGTTATATATGTTTGTACATACAACGGTGAATCATACGTAAGTATACATTAGTTATTACTTAGATAGGTCTTTACACTCTGCTCGTTCGTGATTAAGTTTTTAGCGTTAGATAGTCTTCTAATAAAAAAAAATACAATTTTGTGAACACACTGTCTACCAAAACTAGCATATTATTGTCATGAACTAGTTCTTGACATCCTACTGATTAAATAAAAATAAAAATAAAACGCTAATGTTGATTGGCTATGTTTAAGATCTAAAAGTGGTAACTACTTAAGGTACTAAGATTTTTCAAATTTACTTGTCTCTAATCATTAAACTAATTTACAATTTTTCACATAAAATTATGAAAAAGTGGGTGTATTATGTTACATTTTGTACTGTATCAATTGACATAGGAAAATGTGTTGAATATTTTTATACTATTTTGACCATCGATCGAAATAAATGGTTAATTTGGGCACGTGTTTGTTTCCTCGAATTACGATTTCGTAGTGTACGCTTCGTGTATGGAGAAAATTTATGCGAAACAGTAAAAAAATACTTTTTAAAGTTACTAAACTTATGCCACAACCATGAGCGGAGTTTGTAACATGTCTTTACTTCCGTACACTTTAAAGTATCTCAAATATTAATAAAATTTAAACGAAGTTACGGAACTCTTCAATGTTAGCTATTATATTCGTTGTAAAATCGATAGATTTTTCAAATATAGTTTTTTAAGAAAATGTAACACCAATTATTTCTACTAGAGGAATTATTTATTTTTGGATAAGTGATTTTATTGCATTTTTATTATAATTTAAGTTATTAGCTTTTGGTTCACGTACAGTCTTTCTTATTGTATGAGTATAATAGTAGTTTATATAACTGCTACATAATAAAGGTCCTTAAAACACGAGTGGGGTTTTATGAAACGAGCCGCTAGGCGAGTTTCATGATAATATCGCACGAGTGTTTTAAGGCCTAATTATGTACAGTTGCATACACAACTTTATCAACACTCATTTTCTAAATCCTCTAAGATGCTTCAAAATCTGTCCACAATGGCGGCAATTCGAATAGGTACGTGTCTCACATTCGAATTTCAACAAGCATAGACTAAATAGAGCCGATATTTGAATTTGAAACAAACTTTCGTTCTGTCTTACTGAATATAGGCGGCCATTGCTGTTCGAAGATGTTCGAAATTTGAACGTCATAACAGCATTGAAATCGATTTTGTAAAATGAATTTTACTGTATGACCACGGATAGGAAATTGAACTTGCTGTCATAACGGATGTCATTACCATCGACTTTTGAACGCATCATAGAGGATTTATGACATGGGTGTAGATAAAAGCAAATTAGTATTATGTTTGAATATAGAATTTATTTTTTTGAATTTTAATCCCTGTTTGTTTTACTGTTATCTCGTATGAAATCGCGTCCAACCTCGACTGTTATATTTATATCACTACATACTTATGTAATTGTGTAGTATACTTTTATCATTTTGTATCATAAAGCTTCTATCTTAGGTTCTAGTTATAGTTATGTACAAAATATACGTTAATGGAAAACAACGCATTTTTTATTTTCTACACTCATAGCGTATATGAACATTTATTATTGAACTAGCCGTCCACCGCGACTTCGTCCCGTGTAGACTTAGAATTTGCGCACCCGATGATATTATACATATTATAGATATAGTTATTGTTATAGAACTATTAAAATTGGTTTGACCCGCAGAAAACACGTTCCAAAGATAGAGATAAAGTGAGCTATTCATATATCCAAATTTCATCCCAATCGGTTCATTAATTTCGACTTTAAGGAAGGACAAACAAACAATCAAACACACTTTCACATTTAATGATAATTATGTATGTTATGGATTCTACATATAGGTTCAAATAGAAAATTTTTCAAAAGAATGTATTGGCGATAGATATCTATAGGTAGGTATGTATGAGGGCCACCGACGTATTTCTGCTCAATTTTGGCACCATTGTTTTTACGAGGTGTTGGCTGTCAGTGTCAAATTTGTCATTCCATACAATTTAGTGTCAATGTAACTGTGACATTGACATTTCGGAAACATCATTGTTGCCAATTTAGCGTGTAATAATATGGCACATAATGTGCCTAATTGGCAACATTGCACCTCGGAGGACCTCAAGCGCCTCTAACGGTGAACCGCATTATATTTCTAACAATTTAAGGACTCTTTAAGGCATTAGCGCCGCGATGCGCGAGGCCTTAAGCGGAGCGTCAAGCGAGCGTCAAAATGAAACATGTGTCGATATAAGAGTTAGTGTTTATGGACTAGGGGCTATATTCGAAGTCTTAAATAGAGATCTCCCTGTTCCCTATAGGATTCCTATTTAAATAATTCAGCTTTATTATTTTAGTAAGATTAGTATTATGGTCTCTTGACGCACCGCCTAACGCCCTCGTTCATCGCGCCGCTGGCCCCTGAGCGCGGCCTAAAATGCTTTTAAGGCCTTTCCTATACCTACCCAGCTCAGCCGTCACTGTCACTCGTGCAACGAGTGAAAAAGAAAGCGCTACGCACAGAACGCCCGATTTAGTTAGTATTTAACACGTTTTAATTTCTATAAAAGTACCGTCTAAAAACATGGCATTTATAAAGCTGTCAATGTATGCATATAATATGCATAATTTTTCTGTTATATTTAGTTTAACACTGTTTGATATAATAAACTGGAGTAAAGTTAGATTAAAGGTCCGAGTTAGAGGTTACTTTGGAATTAAATTGTATCGAGCGAAGTTTCGTGAAGCGTGTAACGAAAGCTGTCAATGTAAGGATGATATAATCAAATATAACATATTATGTTTTTTATATTTTTAACTTTTAATATTTTTTAGAAAAGTATGATCTTACATGAGCAATTTGACGATGCTGGGTCAGAGAAAAGTCTTAAAAGCGGATTATTTCCCTTTTAAAAGCATTTTAGGCCGCGCTACTCTACTAGGAATTTCAATTCCAATTCTCAGTTGTTTATTTTTATGGACTAACACCCATCGGACCAGAAAATAAAAAATACTTAGCAAAATTACCTAGAAAACGGGTCTTTGTTTTAAAAATAGACCTTTGGAAACTTGGCGCAAGCATAGAAGTAATTTCTAGAACAAACAAATATTGACTGACTGTTGTTGAATGTCGATTTATTTTTGGGATTGACATCAAACTTGTCTGAATAAGAAATCAACGGAAATTTAATTTAGCCGAGTCGCCAAAGTAATTACGTAAGTGTAGGAAAGATGAGCTAAGAAGGCAGAGAAATCGCAATCACTGCCCCAATGGACAGCTGCAATTAAATCGCTTGTCCGACAATATTAGGTACTGTTCTGTTAGATTAATTGCTCAAAAATTAAACATTTCGATAACTGCTGTTCAGCGTGCAAAAATTCTTCATTCTTTATTCTTCTTTTTCGCAAATGTTTCAAAAAATGTTTGGTGCACGTGCGAAATTGTCATTTCCACTCGTCCCAAGTGTTAACGCTCGCTTTCGCTCGCACCAATATAACTAGAGGGACTCCTAATAAAATGACAAACTTTTCGCACTTGTATCAAAATGTACTAGGTATTATAAATCACTAGCTTTTGCCCTCTACTTTGCGTAAAGTTTCATACTAAACTTCCACCCTTTTCACCCTTTTAAGGGCTTATTTCAGGTAGGTAATTTCCTATAAAAGGTATTCTTTATCCTACCCCGGGCCGCAAACCTCCATACCAAATTGTCTTTCTCGGGGCCCCCAACTATCTGCATGCCAAATTTCATCTCAATCGGTCCAGCGGTTGAAGCATGAAGAGGTAACAGACAGACATACAGACAGAGTTACTTTCGCATTTATAATATTAATATGGCTAGCTTCTGCGCGCGACTTCGCCCGCGTAGTATTCGGCTATCGCGTTCCCGCGGGAACTATGCATTTTGGCGGGATAAAAAGTTTCCTATATCCTTTCCCGGAACTCCAACTATCTCCATACCAAATTTCATCGCAATCGGTCCAGGTTGAAGCGTGAAGAGGTAACATACAGACAGAGTTACTTTCGCATTTATAACATTAACTAACTTCTGCCCGTGACTTCGCCCGCGTGGAATTCGGTTATCTCGTTCCCGCGGGAACTATGCGTTTTTCCGGGATAAAAAGTAGCCTTTGTCCTTTCCCAGGACTCCAACTATCTCCATACCAAAATTCAAGAGTTACTCTCGCATTTATAATATTACCTGTATGTCCGTACCATTCGTCCTTTTTCTACTCCCAAGTTTGATAGAGACAAATGCTGTGGCGTAGATAAATACCAGCTCTCCTCAGGGCCATTAGGGAAACTGCACGCCATTTGTTGGGAGTTGATGGTGGGGGCGCTGTTATACGTCGGGCTGAAGACGTGCCATTGCCATGATCAAATGATCATTTACTTTATCTACACTCAATATCATAAATCCTCTATGATGCTTTCAAAAATTGTCAAAGCCAATTTTCATGTATGTGGTTATACAATAAAATCCATTTTACAAAATCGAATTCGATGTTGTAATGTCGTTCATTCGAACATCTTCGAACAGCAATGCCCGCCTGTCAGACAGAACGAAACTTTGTTCCAAATTCAAATGTTGGCTCTATTTAGTCTAAGCTTTTTAAAAAAAAAACCCCGCTCGTGTTTTAAGGACTTTTGTTATGTAGCAGGTTACATAAACTACTTTATACTTCTTGCTGTAAACTTCTCTGTATCGTCATTGGTCTGGCTATGGACACAGCGAATATTCAGAGACCTTATTTGGTCACTAAGTACTACTACTACTACTACAGCCTATTTGCGTCCCACTGCTGGGCACAGGCCTCAGGGCTATAGTCCCCACGCGGGCCCAGTGCGGATTGGAGACTTCACACACATTTTTGAATCAATTCTCAGATGCGTGCAGGTTTCCTCACGATGTTTTCCTTCACCGAAAAGCACAGTGGTATTCAAATTGAATTTCGCACTTAAGTAAACTTAGAGGTGCGAGCCGGAATCGAACCCCCGACCCTCTGCATGAGAGGCGGTAGGTCGAACCACTAGGCCACCACGGCTTCCACGGTCACTAAGTAGGTACTCTAGTTTAAATAAAAAACCGGCCAAGAAGCGAGTTAAACTCGCGTGGAGAGGGTCCCGACCCTTGATTATTTTCAATGACGTCATTTTCAAACCGTTTCACATGATAAAAGCTCTTTTATATGATAGATTTCAAATACCATGGACTTCTTAATAATTTTCCTGTAATCTATAGGTCAATAACTATCCTCCGTAAGAAGTACTTTCATTTAGTTGGTATGTCACACGACATAGTTTTAAAAACTTTATTAATATTTTTTCAAATTTAGCCTCCAAAAATAGGGTCTATGTTCTAAGTTCATTTATTTTCGTTACACGTCCGTCTTTGGGTCACAAACTTACGTATACGTTCAAAATTTCAACTTGATCGGTCCAGTAGTTTCGGAGAAAATCGACTGTGGCAGACGGACGGACAGACACACGAGTGATCCTATAAGGGGTCCCTTTTTACCTCTTGAGGTTCGGAACCCTAAAAAGAAAAGGATGTGACACGTAAACTGTCATCTAAAAGTGTCGTGTACAAGTGCCCCTATGTGGCCAATTTGCTGAATAAATGACTGAATTTTTGAATTTTGAATCTACTTAAATGTGATAAGGTGTTTTAGTTCTATGTCGATGAATAACACGTTTTTAGTTCTTCGGGTCTTACAGCTGTCAAATATTGGTTGAAATCGAAATTGTAATTAGTCCGTCAGTCAGGTAATAAAAAAATATTAGATACGTATTTTTTGTTTTATCAAATTAACAAAGAATTACTAAGTTAAAACGCATTAAAGTTGGAGAGTGGGGGCTAACTACGTCACCGTTAGGTATAAATCGTACCTAACCGTGACGTCACGCGACATTTCAACTCAATATATCTCCGTAGAAGTTTGATTACGTGAAAAAAGAAAAAATACGTGTCCAATACTTTTCAATAATCTTCCTGATAGACTAAGGAAAAAAAAGTTGTCGTCATCCCTATTGAAAGTCCCAGCTGCGCCCAGCATTAAAATGAAGTATTCGCGACTAAATCGCAAAAAGGTTATACGCTGTCCTCTCCGGGTAGGGTACGAATCTCTCTCGTTATAAATGGGCCAAAAATGGGCGTATAAATATTGTTTCTGCGAACCTTTTGTAGGGGCTCATTAAGAAACCATTACGAACAGAGTTTAATTCTCAGCAACCAAGGCGGCAAAAAAAGATGCCCCCACGGTTTTATGGAAATTTTACTGCCGCGAGGTGAAACTCTGGACTGTATAAAATACTACCCCCGAATTCATAAAGATAAAGGCATTAAATCTTACGCCCCGTGTTTTACGTCGTTTTTGCTATTTGAGTTAATTGAAAAGGATCGTGTTTTTCTTTGAAACAGTTTGCAGCGTCACCTGTTTGAGAAATAAGAGAATAGATACTGGATTTAATTACCTTTATAATTACTCAACGTTACTCACACACAACTCACAACTTCAGTCTACAGTTTCTATTAAAGCGTGGGCAAGAGAGCCTTAGGGGCACTATTCGAAACGGCACATAAATAGGGATAGGGAGCGTCCTAATCCCTAAATAAAAATACATTTTCTACCTTATAAGTGAGATAGTATATCAGGGCCTATATTCGAAGTCTTAAATAGGGATCTCGTCGTTCCCTATAGGATCGCTCACGCGTCAAGTTGAACTTTAAATCTAGCCGTTGAAAGTTCTTATAGAGAACAGGGAGATCCCTATTTAAAGACTTCGAATATAGCCCCTGTGCTATACTGTCCTATCAGTGATAAACCGTCTCCCTATTAAGCGAGATGGTATGTTACTGATTTACCTATCACTCAACAGGCAGAAAATTAACTCTTATTTAGGGATAAATCTCACTATCCCTAATATTATAGGCTACTTTTTATCCCGAAAAAACTCACAGTTCCCGCGGGGAAGCTCTTACAAAATTTCACGCGGAGGAAATCGCGGGGAGAAGCTAGAGAACCAGCAAGAATATTCAACATCACGAATGCAGATAAAAAAAAGCCGGCCAAGAAGCGAGTTAAACTCGTATTTTAATAAACCTATGATAACATTATGTATTAGTCTATTTTATAGGTACCAACAGTACGCAGTTACCAAATCTCAGTGGATCCTGGATTTCTTATTAAATTCAAATTCAATCATTTATTCAGCAAATTGGCCACATAGGGGCACTTTTACACGTCAGAAAAAGAATTAACATAAGATAAGCACGGGGAAGCGGTGGATGTGAGTGGCACAGTACCGGTGTGAGTGGCGCGCCTTGGGGGAGGCGTATCTCCAGCAGTGGACGTCTTTCAGCTGAAATGATTATAATGAAGCACGTGTTGAACAATACTAATTAAAGTCTTAAAAGTACCCAAGTAAATGCTAAACTGTTAACATCAACACAGTTAAACTAAGGTGACTGCTGGGCACAGGCCAAACCTCTCATGATGAGGAGAGGTCTGTGCCCAACAGGGAGGCGCAAAAAGGCTGTAGTAGTAGTAGTAGTAGATAAACTAAGGGTGCTCAAAAAGCTCTGTGGTGCCTAGTGTTTTAAGAAATCTTTAGTGGAGGATTTGAGCAAAGGTCCGGCATCAGTTGCCACGTTAAGGCCGTTCCTATACCCATTAGCTATACCCTATAGCCGTCACTGAAAGCGCTACGCACAGAACGCTCGATTTAGTTAGTACTTACCACGTTTTAATTTCTATAAAAATACCGTTATTGTATTGAGCGAAGTTTTGTGAAGCGTGTAACGAAAGCTGTCAATGTATGGATGGTATAATCAAATATAACACATGTTATTTTCATATTTTTAACTTTTAACTATTCTTAGAAAAGTATGATCTTACATGAGCAATTTGACGACGCTGGGTCAGGGAACGGCCTTAAGTCGCAGCTCGCAAAGTTGGCAAACTTGTGTGCCATTGACGAACTTTGACACTAGCCAACAGAACTTGGGTTCATTAGCCATTATTTGAAACCCCTTGTTGCTTTATTGCCGTATAATTTTGCAAGCTCGTAATACTTTGTGAAGTCTGTGGGCAGTTCATGGAAATGGCACCCCATTTACTTAATAGCCTTCTGACAATGTTATTTCTGACACTTGTGTAGGTAGGTATTATAGAGATCTTCTACTATCTAAAGTCCCGCGCCTTCACGTTTCAAAACGCTTCAATTTTTTTATTATTATTTAAAAAGCTCCACCAACACTCTCAACACATAGTTGATGGCTGTCTCAGCACGCACAAATGTGTTGAGAGTGTTGGTGGTGCTTTTTAAATACATTGAAGCGTTTTGAAATGTGAAGGCGCGGGACTTTAGACAGTAGAAGATCTCTACCAAATTTAATAGTAGCTCAAATTATTTACATAAATACTACTTAATTGTGTCCCGCGACATTTGTCTGCGTGGAAAATTAAATTGACGATAACTTTTCATTCCGATATCCAATTTTAATCAAACATAGTTTATAAGAGTAGGTATGTAGCCCCGAATGATGCTCTATCTTTGAAAACTGTATTTAAATCGGTTCAGTAGTTGCGGAGATTAACTCTAACAAACAGACAGACAGAAAGAAAGAGACAGAAAAATTACCCTTTTATTATAGTATAGATAGATTATCCTTTTAGTATAGTGATAATAAACGCGAATTCCGTTACTTCTCCACACTTAAAGCATTGGAGTCTGGACCGATTTAGACGAAATTCAATATGGAGATAGATCGGATGGGATTGGGAGTCCCGAGGAAGGACCTAGTAGGTACTAGAGGCTACCTACTATTTTATCCCAAAAATCGCATAGTTCCCGCGGGAACGCGATCACCGACTTCCACGCGGACGCGGAAGAAGTCGCAGGCAGAAGCTATTGAGTAAGATAGGAATTGCGACTTCCTATGTAAAACTGTATCAGAGAACAAAAGATACAGGGCGGCTATATTCGAAGTCTTAAATAGGGATCTCCCTGTTCCCTATATACGATCGCCACCGCGTCAAGTTGAACTTTAAGTCTAGCTCTTAAAGTTCACGCGATTTTTATTATTATTTTTAGTATACATATTTAGATAAGTACTTTAATTAATATTTTCATGAATTTGTACCTAATATAAGACCATCTCTAAGATCTTAGATTTAAGTTTAAGTTAGGGACTATACATCCCTTAAATGTGATTTTAGTATGTACCTATATATGTATTTTTATACATATTAACGTAAATTTAATGTAAATCTATATGTTTAAATTTTGAAAAAAGGCCTTCTGCTGAGTTTGTTGCGGCGCTTCTTCTCAAGCAATGGGTCTAAGAAGCGCTGGTAAATTCATTTCTGTTAAATTCATTTAAAAGTGACGTGTAAAAGTGCCCAGATGTGGCCTATTTGCTGAATAAATATTTTCATTTTCATTTTCATTTTCATTTTCACGCGACGCGATCCTATAGGAAACAGGGAGATCCCTATTTTAAGACTTCGAATTTAGTCTCTGTGTTTTTACAGTATTTATGTGCCATGATGGTTTATTTTTGTCTCCTATTCGATTGCAGGACAGGCCAACAAACAAACTCCACCGGCAAAACTAAAATTTTTAGTTCAACCCCTTTTCTGTTTGACACCGCGCGTTAACGAATGTGGCAACATTCGTTAACAATACGAAACGAGAAAGTTAGGTTAGTTAAGGTTTGACTATTAACGAACCTAACTTTCTCGTCAACATTATGAACTGGGCCTATATTTGAAGTCTTAAATAGGGATCTCGCTGTTCCCTATAGGATCGCTCACGCGTCGCGTGAATTTTAAGCTAGATTTAAAGTTCAACTAATCCTATAGAGAACCGCGAAATACCTATTTAAGACTTCGAATATAGGCCCAGATCGCCGAGTAAGTAAGTGCGTAGGCATTGACCTATAATAACATATGGACGAACAGTGCCTATTATTATTATTAGGGGGGTGTTGTAGGGCCATATATGTGTCACCTCGACCATTGCTGATCTATTGTGACGGCCCTTTGTATAGTTATAGTTCATCAGAAATACCCGTTGAGTCCAAGAAGTTCCAGACTCTTTGGGCGTTGATGTTTTGTATCTCTTCCGGGTGTATAATGTGACTCCCTAGGTGGATGCTTCGTTTGTGGATGAGGGGTCCACACTCGCAGAGGATATGCACTGGCGTCTCCTCCGCTTCGTGACAGAATCTGCACATTGTGTTCTCCCTCATTCCCCATTGTGCTAAGTGTTTATTTAGTTTGCAATGTCCAGTCAGGCTCCTGGTTTCTGCACACATATGGACGAACAGTGCCTAACAGAATATGTCAAAATATATGGAGCAAACTGACATTAGAAAATACGTTCCAATATGCTAATAGCGCCTCTTTATAATATACTACTACTACTACTACTACAGCCTGTTTGCGTCCCACTGCTGGGCACAGGCCTCCTCTCATCACGAGAGGGTTTGGGCTATAGTCCCCACGCGGGCCCAGTGCGGATTGGGGACTTCACACACATCTTTGAATTACTTTGCAGATGCGTGCAGGTTTCCTCACGATGTTTTCCTTCACCGAAAAGCTCAGTGGTAAATTCAAATTGAATTTCGCACATTATAATGTGCGAAATTATATAGGTAAACTAGGTATAGGTAAACTTAGAGGTGCAAGCCGGAATCGAACCCCCGACCCTCTGCATGAGAGGCGGTAGGTCGAACCACTAGGCCACCACGGCTTCCTTTATAATATGTGTCAAGATAAATATTTTATACAAAAGTAAACCTAACACTATTATATAAGTGTCAAATTTACTGAGCGCCAAACGCGCGTTTTACGGGCCACTTTTTTCGGCTGATTGTGAATGCTTACCTAGATCAACGTGCGTAGGTAAATCTATATTATATCGTATTGAAGCGCTCAAGTTTATAGGTAGGAATAAACACGACAGGCCCAGTCTCGGCAGTCCCCCAGACACCCTTAAGTAGGTCAATCGATAGTTATACCAGTTCATTATAATCGACACATCGACGGGATGGAAACCCTTTTCTTAAAAAAAAAATAAGTAAACACAGGTTGAGTTGATTCAAACCGTCCGTTAAAGTTAACGTTAAATATTTTACTACGGGATAAAATGACGTTTCTGTATGGAATGACAGCTCGGCGGCCATATTTAACGACCAGAAGTCCGTCAACTATTAACTCACCCTTACCTACCAAGTTTGAAGTCACCAAGACTGAAGTCTGACGACTTCTATTGTACCTTTTTAGGGTTCCGAAGTCCACAAGGAACCCTTATAGTTTCGCCATGTCCGTCCGTCCGTCCGTCTGTCTGTCCGCACTATTGCTCGGAGATGCTTAGTTCTAGAAAGCTGAAATTTGGCATGAATACACATATTAGTTACGCTGACAAAGTGGTACAATAAAATTTTGAAATATATTTGTTTTATGGGTACCTCCCGTACTCGTAAAGTGGGGATGTAATTTTTTTTTCTTGCTTACCCCATGGTGCGGCATATCGTTGAATAGGTCTTCAAAAAATATTGTGGGTTTATTGAAACCATTTTTTGATTAAGTGTTTCGTTTGTGAAATATTAAGCTTTAAAGTGCTTTTTTTTGTTAGAGCCGAGTGTCGTCCCCCCCCCCCCCCCCCTGCCAGCTGAATGGTAGTATTTGGATGGCTGAAAAAAATCACGGTTGTGGCATATATAACGTAGTTGAAAGGAAAACTATCACCGCTAAGTAGGCTGTACAAACTTACGAGTAATAGTCGACCAACTTAAAAAATGATTAAAATACCAATGATTTTTCTCGAGCAGCAGGGGCGTCGGGCGGGCACGTCATACCACAGGCTAGCTAGATGCTAATAAGTCTTAGAAAGGTACTGTGGGCATCGTCAACTTCGGAACCCTATACTTTGCGCGTGGCCCGACACGCACTTGGCCGGGTTTTTTTACCTTGCGCACACATTATTCCTTTTGCCTACCGCACAGCAAAATACTGAACTACTCGCATATAGTGGATTACAGCGACCTAGTTCCGGTAGGGGTAAGTACCTAATGCTTGTCTTTTTATGGTATAGCATGAAATCTGTATTTTAATGAAAACGAATAACCACTTTATAATTATTACCTCGAACCTCCTCCCTGACCTATTCGGACCTTTGTTATATTACAATAGATACCCTTCAGCGGATTTTGTTAGGATGAATCGTACTTAAATTGCGAGGGAAACGATTATTGCCGTTGCCTATTATTTTAAACTTAAATTCTTCGTTTGAATACGTGATGTAGGTAGGTTGTAAATAGGCACATTTCATTATTAAGTATATAAATTATATTTAAAAAATATAAGTTTAATGTATAGTGGAAACCATTTCGGCATAAAATGCAATGGATGTTCTTAGAATTCTACTTCATCTTGTCAATAAAATTACCTACGGTAGGAGTGGGACGGACATTTTTTGAAAACTGAATGTACCTAAGTAACATGAAGACATGAAATAGAACATGAAGTTTTAAATTTGAACAAAAGAACTCTGGCGACTATAATGTATGAAATACATTTAATTTATTTTTGCCGCTTTCCATGGAACCCTAAAAGCTCGAAATTTTCGAGTGCACGTGCCGAAAAAGTTTTAAACAAGCACCTACTTACTTTAAAACTTTGGAATAATACCTACTTTGGAAAGTCAATACACCTATTGAAATTGAGTTATGTACTTAATTGACTTTTGTTGAATAAATTTTTAGCGTTATATTTTTTTCTTATAGGGTAAGTTTTTGATGTTTTTAAATCCATACTAATATTATAAATGTGAAAGTGGAGTTGGTATGGAGATAGTGTGAGACCCGGGAAATAACATAGGATACTTTTATCCCGATATTTCTACGGGAACGGGTTTACCACGGGTCAAACCAATTTTTCAATCTTATATATAAAATTCTCGTGTCACAGTGTTTGTAACCATACTCCTCCGAAACGGCTCGACCGATTCTTATGAAATTTGAGTGTATGATCAGTAGGTCTGAGAATAGGACGAAAGCTATTTTTCATACTCAAAAAAAACTAAGGCGGTACGAAGTCCGCGGGGTCAGTTAGTACTTCTATAACTATAACTGACTAGGTATATGTATAGTATTATCGGGGGGTACGCAAATTTTAAGTCTACGCGGGACGAAGTTTGCGGGCATCGGCTAGTACAAAATATTTTCTATTGCAATTATTGCGAAGGCACTTCATAATTTACAGCTTAATTAAATTATCTTTTTGTAACATAACTTTTTGATCGGATCAATCAATATGAGTAGTACCTATGGTCAAATAAAAATAGGATTCAGGCATCGCTCATACCATCAATCTAAACTGCGCCATACTATTTTTTTACCATCTCGAAAAAAAACATGCTTAAATTCGATAGCTGATTCTCTGAGTAAAATATCGTCACAACGTTTTGATTGACCCTATAACATTGACCTATGGACGAACAGTGCAGTGTAACAGAATATGTCAAAATCGCTTCGGCCGTCTACAGAACCGGAGTTTCGGAACTGGTTCCGTACGAGGCTTTTAAATTACTTGTATTGAACTGGTTCCCTACGAGGCTTTTTATTTACCTGTATGGAACTGGTTCCGATCAAGTAATTATTATATTTCATCAGCCGTGTACGGAACTATTAACTATCAAGTATTAAAAAAAACGGAGCGGTCCACGTGGTCTAATTCACTTATTGTCCATTCCTCAACCGTCTATTCCCCGAATGTCTGTTCCCTGAAAATCCATTCCCTTGAATGTCTATTCCCTGAATGTCTATTTTCCCCGAATGTCGACTACTAGTTTACCGGTAAGGGTCCACTCAGTCCGTGAATATGCAAAGACTTAGGAATGTGACTGGGTCGACGGTTCCCCGCTACGCGGGGCCCCTATGTCTAGGTAGTTTGCCCTTCGGGCGTATATAGATAACTAACGAACCTAACCTACATTCACACCTTTGACCTAAGTAAGATATGTATGTATAAATAGTATAGGTACATATAAAGTAATCGGAATCAGTTACCTACAAATTAGGTACTTTATGAAGTAATCGCAGTCGGTTACCTAAAAGCACAGCAAAAGCTTCGATCGGAACCAGTTCCATACAGGTAAAAAAAAAGCCTCGTAGGGAACCAGTTCCATACAAGTAATTTAAAAGCCTCGTACGGAGCCAGTTTCGAAACTCCGGTTCTGTAGACGGCCGAAGGTGTCAAAATATATGGAGCAAACTGACATTAGAAAATACGTGCCAATATGAAGAAGAAGAAGAAGAAGAAAAAGAAAAACATTTATTCGTGACGATAAACACACAACATGAAAGCAAATAACATAAAAAGACGGGCTATGGTTGGTCACGAAATGGTCCCAACTCAGCGTAATGCTGGCATTAAAGCCAGCGCTGGTCTTCCGTTAGGACCATTTGGTGAAACCACGGCCAGCTAATAACGCCTCTTTATAATATGTGTCAAGATAAATATTTTATACAGAAGTAAACCTAACACTATAAGCCTTAAGTGTCAAATTTACTGAGCGCCAAACGGGTGTCCGAGTTGTTCGGGCACCCGTTTCGATGGTCCATTTTTCTCCGGCTGATTGTGAATCCTGGTAATAAGTAATTATTCATCCAAATAACGTAGTTAGGTCCCAAGCTAATCCAGTACGTTGTACTAAATTATTTGCACCGTAGTTTGTGAGATCTAAGTTGGTAACTTGAGTATCTCAGTAAAGTCTGTCTCCGAAGCACGAATTGCAAATTTAATATTTAATAGGATTTAAGAGTTGCGAGAACTGAGAACACGAGTAGACCTGTTAAGCCTTTCCTCAGTATTGTACACTGGTAACGTATTTAATATATACTATATATTAAAGTTTATTCCTGAACTAGCTTCTGCCGGCGATTTCGTCTGCGTGGGATTCGGAAGTATCGTTCCCACGGATATGAGTTTTTCTGGGATAAAAAGTAGCCTATATGTTGTTTGACAAGTGTTATAAACTACCTCCATACCAAATTCTGTTGCAATTCGTCCAGTAGTTTACATACAGTTAATTTGTCTAAATATCGTTATTTGTGTTCAGTATCGTTTATACACGGTGGGTCAGAAAATATGGCAAATACCTAATTAACCCACCGTATCGGCTATCGATTCTAAGTATATTGTATAGGTCTTTAATTTTTTTTCGAGTTGGTAAAAAAAAAAAGTGTATGGGATTCATTGTGTGAGCGACGCCTGAATCCTATACAAAATATTTTTTTTTACCAACTCAAAAAAAATTAAAGGCCTATACAATATACTTAGAATCGATAGCCGATACTGTGCTTTAATTATTTGCCATATTTTCTGACCCACCATGTATAGTCCCCTCGACTTGATCGCTTCATTAAATTTTCAAGTTTCAGACGCGACTTCTTCTACAGATTTATTATTAGTATATTAGCAGTGGGACACAACTGGCTCGTAATAATAATAATAAATATTAGTATATGTAGATCTATGGAGTTCTTTTTCTCATGTATCCTGAGATGAAAAACGCGTTTTTGCACGACAGCTAGCAAAGCGTGATTAATGACGTGTCAAGTGACAGATAACGTATAGCACGACATAGCAAATATGGCGCCCATATTACGCACTAATAGGCTCTTTAGCGACGGCATAAGAGCTATGCCGCGGCATATTAGCTAGTAGTAAGAGCTACATGACGTCACGCAACTCACGCAAGATCAATATGGCGACAGAGTCATAATTCAACGTTAAAAATGTGCTACTAATGCTGAAGGCATGACTTAAACGACATATAAGCTGCTTTAGGCTATAGTTGTTAGTCGGAGAAATATGAGAATAAAAAAATTTCTACAATAATTATCGTTATGATATAAGCAGGAATGACTTGTAAATTTTCAATTTATAAATAAAGTATTGATTGATTGATTGATTGGAGAAATTTTAAACCAACACGACAGCTGGAGATCCCTAAACTACTTTATAAATGAAACGACGTTCTATCCCGGAAGAACGCATAGGTAGTTCCCGCTGGAAAGCTATAACCGATTTCCACGTGTAGTGGACGAAGTCGCGGGCAGAGGCTAGTAAGTTATGAATCACATCTCACAAAAAGGTTTTCTTTTTCGCTCCACTGCACTGATTTATTTATGTTATTCACTTCTGT
Organism: Aethes cnicana; assembly: GCA_963971205.1. Classification (NCBI taxonomy): domain Eukaryota; kingdom Metazoa; phylum Arthropoda; class Insecta; order Lepidoptera; family Tortricidae; genus Aethes; species Aethes cnicana. The sequence continues at coordinate 9,085,231 of OZ020286.1, forward strand.
TTATAAATAGGATCCCATGAATGGAGCCGTCATTGAGCGTTACAGCTCGCAAAATCTCTGCGCCCTCATAACACAAGCCCTACGCGTAACGCTTTCTGAATAAGAAATCAACTCTTGTCCTACCCTGAGACCCAGTGCTGCCCGAGTAGGGTTGCCATCTGTTTGTATTTAGGACATGTTTGGTTTTTTCGAGTTGTGTCCGGCCAAATATTCATATGTCCGGCCTGTCCGGCTTTTGTTTGGCTTTTTCTTAGCGCCTCAAGCGAAGCAACCGTCATCATCATCATCACTACTGCCAGTCATGTCAGTACTGATCGAAGGAAGCTGAAATTTGGCATGTGGGTTTCTTGAGGAGTGCTTAAGGGAACTCTAGGAGAGGATTTCCCGAAATTCCCACGGGAATGGGAAAAATGAGGTTTAACATTTAAAAAGGTATGTTCGGCTTTATGAATTACCTAGTGTTTGGCTTTTAGTTGTGGTGATGTCAGGCTTTTAGGGTAAAATGTCCGGCTTTTTTCTAGGCAGAGTCCGGCTTTTTCATTTTAGGAGATGGCAACCCTAGGCCAGAGCACGAGTTGCGTAAGTTGCATTTTATAAAGTCAAAGTCAAAGTCAAAATTTAAAGATATTTATTGTGACCACAGGTACATAAAATAAGGTGTTACACTAGTTAATTATATCCAAACCATAGTCTACCACCATCAGCGGTGTACAATAGTAATTAGGTATTTTAATTAAAATATTCAAATATTTGCAACATTCACAGAAGTTATAATTTATATTATTACTTAAGCTAAATTTAATAATTAATCTAAAAATTAAAAATTAACATTCCATTATACATATTAGTAAATTCATTTAGTTATTATAATTTTCCTTTATTGTCCAAAAACTCTAAAATGGTATAAAACATTTTTTCCATAAGCCACCCAGTTAATCGTTTTTTAATTTTTTTTTCATCAAGAGACTTAAATGCGTCAGGTATATTATTGAAGATCTTGATTGACATAGAGTAGATACTTTGCCCATAAAATGCTGAGTGGAATCTGTAAATGTTGGTTAGGCTATTGTTATTTCGTGAATTCCTTAATGAGCTAATATCCTCAAAGGTATGTTGGTGTCTCTTAACGAACATCGCTACTTCTTTGATGTATATATGCAAGGGAGCGGTAGGATTTTATATTTTTTAAACAAGGGCCTACATGAACTCCGTTGAGACGCCCCACATAATGCTCGTACGCATCGTTTTTGTGCTCTAAAAACTTTGACCCACCCAGTAGAGTTTCCCCAGAAAATAACGACGTAACATAAAATTGACTGTACGTATCCAAAAAATGCCAATAGACCAGCTTTTTCAGATGAGTGAAGTACAACTCTACGAAGAGGAAATGTAAATTTTGCCAGTTTACTTCATAATTCATCTGTATGAACCTTCCAGCTACAATTGCTGTCAATCCTAAGTCCTAAAAATTTTGTATTATCTACTGAGGAAATGGTGTCCGCTTTATATTTAATGGAAATTGGCAAAAACGATCTACGCTGGGAATGAAATTGAACTACATGTGTTTTTGATAAATTAATATTTAGTTCATTACAGTTCAACCACTGAATGATATCTTTTAAGGTATAATTTATCTCAAGTTCATATTGATCTATCGAAGCATTACATTGTATGATTGCTGTGCTGTCATCTGCAAAGAGAACCATTTGGTTTTCAGTGTGATTTGGCATGTCATTTATGTATAAAAGAAATAAAAGAGGACCCAGGACACTTCCCTGAGGAACCCCTCTGCTATTTATTCGATAATTCGACCTTACGGAATGCATTGTTTTTTTTTCACTACTATACGAAAGTAAATGCTTGCCCCCTTACACCGTAGCATTCCAGTTTAATAATTGGGAAACATAAGTCATAAAATAATTAGAACAAATCAATAAATTCGTTGTATGCTACGTTTGTGTCATTTATTTTGTAGCCATCACTTTTGTACTCTAGTACAAAAACGTATAAGAAGTAGACTTCGAAAATTTACTTAGAATGACAACCTTCAAACAAATCAGCGTACGCCCAAATAAGTGTTAAATGCGATAATAGATGCCGCTGCCTGTATAGAATTTTGAACTCCATGAGCAACATCTAGATGGCGCTGTACAGGCGAAGTATGAAAATTTTAAGCTCCCTGGCTACTTCCAATGTACGCCGTAATGTAAGGAACTGAGACTGCCAGTCTTATATAATTACATTGTCATGAATGCTGGCTGTTAAAAAATTTAAATGTAGGTAGTCACTAAAATTATAATTGTCTCTCTTTATCGAACACCACGTACAAAATACAGAAACATTCGGTATTAGTATTAGGTAAGTATTTATTTTTCTTTCTTACACAACATTTCGTTTCTTTCGCATTATTTAAGCAAAATTCCGAAAATTTACGCAAATTATTCAATATAAAAAACTTACAATGTTACGCTGGTGGGTCTAATGTTACAACAGACTTACTTCCGCATTTACAATATTAGTATGAATGGTAACAGACAGACAGCCATTATTGTTAATATCCCATTAATAACATTTTTATCTAGGTACCCTATAAGTATCCAGCAAAATATTGTAACGCTGAAAATATTATGTACATTAAAGTTTGCAAACTACCAGAATCGCACCACCTTTAACAAACTTATAACTGAAATACTGTCGTTAAAAACTACTTAGGTATTTATCTAAATGGATATTTTATGATACTGTAACTACTTTCCACATTCATTGCCATTAGCAACTGAACATTACGAAGTTTGCACTGGGAACGATACCCTGTAGTGTAGTACGGTTTCGAAGTTATTTAAGTTTGTTACATACAATTTCATTCGTTTTTTATCTAACACGTATTATGTCCAAAAACGTAAAATCATATATCTGATAATACTCACTGTAAATTAGGCAGATCTCTAGGAGATATACAATTAGGTATTTCCAAAAAATGGCCTATAATTTAAACTAGAAAATTTAGTCGCCTTTGCCTTGAATCTTCCTGAATTCAAGTAGCGTCGTTTGTATTGTTCTTATTTAGTAAGACGTATTCTTATTTCACTCGGTCGTTTTATTTTTGTCTAGTCAAACGGAGAAGCTTCCTTGCTTTTGAGATGTACTGTAGCGTGCGACGAGGTGATATCAAAGAAGTTAAAAGAAGATTTTAAAGTTCAAAAGTTTTTTTGTACGATCTTTGTCTTTACGATTCTGTGAGCGGGAAACGACGTTTCGGATGATTCTACCAGCAGCGTTTCCTCTCAATCCGGCTGTGTATTTTTTGATGTGATACTACTACTACAGCCTATTTGCGCCCCACTGCTAGGCACAGGCCTCCTCTCCTCATCACGAGACTGTTTGGACTATGGGCCTGGGACTGGCCCAGCAGGAACGGAGAAATGGGTTAAACTGCGGGAGACTGTCTTCAATATGAATAATAATAAGAAAACGTATCTTTGAATAAAATCACGTGTACGACATAACCGGAATCTACGTGTAGGTACACATCGCAGCAATAATAAAGGCTCGTTACTAGATATCGTGGGAGACAGAATCTGTATAGACCAGGTAAAATAAATGCCATCATGATAACATTGAAAACGCGAAAGCTCTATCTAGCTGAAATGGATGGCATTTTTTCATGTTAGGATTTTGGATTTTGTTTAGGTTAGGAAGGTATGTGGAAAATTATTTTAGTTTTTTCAAGATTACTTGAGATCAAGTCCTTGTTATTCAAAACACGTTTTTCCTACGAATCATTGTAATAATTTGATATTTGCGCCACAAATACAATACAACATGCAATATCATTAAACAAAGTATTCAGGACCGATCTGAGTGGCGCGCCTTGGGGAAGGCCTATGTATGTCAAGCAGTTGACGTCTTTCGGCTGAAATTATGATACAAAGTATTAACGGGCTTAACAAACAAGATTCATATTTTTATTATACAGGCCTCTTCTCATTAGGACAAGATCTCGGCTATGTCACTAAAAGGGCCCAGTGTACATTAGTAATTACACACGCATGTTTTACTTACTTCACGATGTTTTCCGCCACCGAAATGCTAAATTATAAAGCTTTTTACATTAATCCGGGCGAAAATAACATCGCAGTTTCGCAGTGTCCGCAAACTCCATCATTATACGGAATAGTACATTTCGATACTAGTGCGGAAAGTGTGTCATTACTTCACGAGTAACGAGATATCTATAAGAGGTATATATAAGACTCGGGACGAGTGAAGAATGACACTTCCGCACGTGTATCGAACGACGTTTTTTTAATACAGTTGCGAAAAAATAAGAAAAACAACCAGTAAGGAATTAGAAACGTTTATATTATTAATTTTGTAATTGCAATAGAACTGAAAAATAATAAAAAAATCTCCTAAAAAAAATATTCTATCTTTATTTATTTATTTTTTATTTACATAATAGTTAATGGCACAATTTGTATAATTATTGAGTGTGATATTGAAAGTTTTTGCTGGTAAATTAAGTGTTTGGCTGACTGAATTATTAATCTCACATGTCTGTGAAGATTGAGTCACTGGGAAAAGAGAAAAGCACTAGTTCGCAAAAACCAACTTTGCGCACGCTAAACAGCTACGTAAAGTAACACTTTTTGAACAACTGTATTAAAAAACAATTTTTATGATATCTTTAAAACAATCTTGGCAGATTTACTGGTCTAATAAAGACATTACGGGTGAAATGTCTGACGGGAGTGCCTCGCTTCACTGTTACTCCCGCATTTCCGAAACGCTTCGTTCCATAATATCAATGCTTCAGACACGTAAATTCAATGTTGATAAACATCTAAATTGGAAAGGCCAAGTTGATAAGGTATGTAAAAAACTAGAAAGATTTGCATTTGCTCTAAAAACACTGAGACAAACCGTTTCTTCAGAAGCAGCACAGATAGCATATCATGGGTACGTATCGTCTGTCCTAAAATACGGCCTACTGCTATGGGGAAATTCCGTGGACGTAGACCGAGCGTTCAAACTTCAGAAAAGATGTGTCCGCGCTCTTGACAATGCATGGATATTTGACAGTTGTAAACCTTTGTTTAAGAAGTTCAATATACTCCCACTACCATGTATGTATATCGAAGAAGCATGTTCCTTTGTCAAAAACAATCCTGAATATTTCACCCTATATACTGAAGTGACATCAAGGCATGTTAGAACTCAATATAGATATCTATTATACCAGCCTCCATGCTATACCTATATTTGTAAAAAGAATTGTTATAATATGTGTATAACCCTGTATAACAACTTACCTAATGATATTAAACTAGAAAATAAACAGTGTTTCAAAAATAAATTAATTAAATGGCTTCAAGATAAATGTTTTTATAGTATCAATGATTATTTAAATGAAAAATGACAACTACATACTAAGATAAGTATGTAGTTGTCATTTTTCATTATTAGACTATTAATTAATTATACTAGCGACTCCATCTTGACATTGTTATTTGACTTTACTAACTTTTAATAATAAGACATTAAATGTAACTAAATTCCTTCTCTTAATTTGCACACCTGCTCGCAGGTTAAATACGCATGATCGACTACAACAATGTACCAGCAAATTTGTAACCGTATTTTGGCAAATAAATGATTTATGATTATGATTTATGATTATGATTATAAAATGTTATTGGTACTCGACTGTCATCAGGCATAGGAGTTTCAAAGGGCGTTCAACGTCGGAACAAAGTAATTATAATACTACGGGCTCATTTGTGAATGCCACTTGGTTTCCGATCTCTAAGACAACCGGTAGGTCTTCGTACGAAAGTGAACCTTAACTAAACTAGACGCCGTACATAGATTCCAAAAAAATACTAATGTGTTGCTAATAAAATACTTAAAAAAGTTTTGCATCGGTATATTTTAACTCTTCTAAATAACGTAAATACGTAATTTATTTATATATCATTGTAAATCTTAAATTAAATGCAACCGCGTAAATAAATATTTTAATGTAAATATAAATTTCACCTACAGATATTTGGTTGAAACTGTTTTGTAGAAGAAAAGTTCAAATTACAGTGGTAATACTTCTGGTTTTAACAACATTTGGATACTATTTTAAAATCGGATATCACTATTTATAAATAGTCTGTGAAGATTGAGTCACTGGGAAAAGAGAAAAGCACTAGTTCGCAAAAACCAACTTTGCGCACGCTAAACAGCTACGTAAAGTAGCACTTTTTGAGTAACTTTAATACAGTTGCTCAAAAAGTGCACAATTTTTGAGCAACTACTGATGAATATCATAAAAATAATTTTTAATATCAAATCTTTTGAATATCAAAAAAACAATTTTTATGATATCTTTAAAACAATCTTGGCAGATTTACTGGTCTAATAAAGACATTACGGGTGGAATGTCTGACGGGAGTGGCTCGCTTCACTGTTACTCCCGCATTTCCGAAACGCTTCGTGCCATAATATCAATGCTTCATTCACGATCATAGGATTTCGGTGTCCACAGGCTACAGTCACCGCTTACCATCAGGTGGGCTATGCGCTTGTTTGTCTGTAACCCTATAGAATGGCATGAAAAAAAATATTGTGATAAATTTTGGCACATGGATAGTTCCAAATCAAGATATGCATCACACATTGTTACAATACTTTTTATCTCTGAAGTTGTTCCCAAAGGATTTACATGTAACCTAATTAATGCGAACTAACTCGCTACCAAAAATTAGTACCTACTTAGGTACGTAATTGAGTATTTGGGGGTAGTATTTTTACATAGCTAGATTGATGTACCAAGCCGAGATGTGGTACGCGATGAGTAAGTATACAGAAAACGTCAAAATTTTGTATAATTTTCACACTTAAATAACAACAAAATATTATATGACTTTTTTTATTAATGTGCATGGGTTTGTTACATCTGGAACGTCACAATGACGATGACACTTGTGACAGTGACGTTCGGCCATCTTTGGTAACTTTTTTGGAATCTATATACGGCGTCTAGTATATGTGCGCCACTTGTCATCAAAGTGGTTAGTTTCGACTAGCGTTGAGCACTTCGATGACAACTGCCGTACATAAGGCTCATTCATTGATCTATTATAAGTCATCATCATCATCATCATCATCATCATCATCATCATCATTATCATCATCATCATCATCATCCATCATCATCATCATCATCAATATATATATCATAAGTTCCTTACTCAGAGTTCCATTCACAATCAGCCGGAGAAAAATGGCCCGTCAAAACGGGTGCCCGAACGACCCGGGCACCCGTTTGGCTTTCAGTAAATTTCATACTTAATTCTTAAGTTTAGTGTTAGATTTACTTCTGTATACAATATTTATCTTGACACATATTATAAAGAGGCGTTATTAGCATATTGGAACGTATTTTCTAATGTCAGTTTGCTCCATATATTTTGACGTAGGCTTCTGTTAGGCACTGTTCGTCCATATGTTATTAGAAGTTAATGGGCTCATTTACAGAAAAACTACCAGTTGTCCTGGGGATAGCAAACCAACGGAGTATAGCCAATACCACTGCTGGGTGATACTTCTGTAGTCGTAAAATATAATAGCTCGAAGAATCGCGATACTTAAGTGGCAGTAAGCAGGGCACATTGCTCGCAGAACTGATGGCTGATACGGATACAGCCAGAAAGTTCTCCAATGGCGTCCGTGCCACCGGGCGACGAGTTGTCGGCATAGAACAAAATGAATGCAACTGAATAGAGAGGACCTTGGAGGAGACCACGCTTGTATCCTAGCCATCAACAGAAACGCCTTGATGACTTTCATCCATAAAAATGTCTGCAAAAGATTACTTTGACTTTCCGACCATCCTATATTTTACTTAATTCACTGTAAAATATACTCCACAACCGTAGCTCATCGTACAATTTTATTTACGAAATGTTTTTTCAATAATATTAATGTTTTACCAATATCGCTACAATGCGCTTCGACGAAAATAAGCCATTAAGGCAATTCTCGGTATACAATTTAACATTATCCGTTCATTTGATTCGTATCGATAGCCTCGTTGACGATATATCTCTCGTTGAATTTTGTATTTATTTCAATAGATAATTCTGTATAATGATAATGAAGTATTTACACTTATCAATGCATATTTCAATAGGTAATTATTTGTGAGTATTTAAATTTATAAATATTTTACTTCGTTTCATGATTGATTTCTGTTTTTCTAAATACTTATATTGTATCTTTTTATAATCTGCAACTTCTGCAAGTTTTGTAATATGAAGTAAATATACTTTTCACCTCACTGGCTCGAAAGTGGTCGTTTTGCAGCTTGATATCTGAGCGCAAAAGTTGTTTTTATCCGCTAGCGTGGAAAGTGTTTTTGAAATTCGAACGACGCATGACGCCACTGTCACAATAAAAAAACAACGATACGTTCTGAAACGCAATTCGTCGTGAGAGTTTTATTAAAATAAAGGTTCAATTTACTTAATATCATCTTTAATAAAATTATATTAATAATACACCGATTCAGATGGATTTCATTATTTCACTATTTTTTATCACAAATATACTTAAATATGTGTATATTTTATAACTGTATTCAATGAATAATTGAATCTTGAAGTACGAGTAGGAGTGATTTGGAACGCAACCTCCGGAAAAAAAAACATAAAAAAAAATCAAAAAAAGTTTTAGATTGCTGGTTTTGTAATTTAGAATACCTATACGAAGTAATAAAGAAAATATGAGCGATTCTAGCTATGAAGATACGAATTTAACTCCTCCAGAGTTAGCACAAACTGTACGTGACGCCGAACTAAGTCTTCTTCCCGAAAAATCGCGCGTGAGGTGAAAAATTTTGTGTTGAGCTCAGCAGCAAAGTCGTTTGCTGTCTCGTGCCTTGAAACCCTCGTTACACTCAGGATTCTATATTCAACCCTAGAATCCTTCGTTCACTCGGGTCTCAATCACGCACTCACAGCAAACAACAACTTTGCAGCCTTGCATAACAAATAACTATTTTAATACAGTTGCTCAAAAAGTGCTACTTTACGTAGCTGTTTAGCGTGCGCAAAGTTTGTTTTTGCGAACTAGTGCTTTTCTCTTTTCCATTGTTGTTAAATTTATGCTTGTTCCAGTTCATTACTATTTATTGACAAGTGTTAATATTAGTTTCCTTTAAACGTCGTAATCGGCATTAAAACTTACTGTTAATGTAAGAATACGAAAACTATACATATTTCATAATTGATTACTTACCTCTTCATCATTATAACACGTTTATTTTTTAAATATTGAATATTGAATAACCGTTCTTAATAAGTTGTCTGAGTGAAACGGAACAGCTGCTGAAACGCCTGTCAGAGAGAGGCGTTTTTTCTTACTGCAAGCATGTTTTATGTTTGCAAAGGCAACATACAAATTGTGCCATTAACTATTATGTAAATAAAAAATAAATAAATAAAGATAGAAGATTTTTTTATTAGGAGTTTTTTTTTTGTAGAACTTTATTATTTTTCAGTTCTATTGCAATTACAAAATTAATAATATAAACGTTTCTAATTCCTTACTTGTTGTTTTCTTATTTTTTCGCAACTGTATTAAAAAACGTCGTTCGATACACGTGCGGAAGTGTCATTCTTCACTCGTCCTGAGTCTTGCCACTCGCCTGCGGCTCGTGGCAAGATATCTCGTTACTCGTGAAGTAATGACACACTTTCCGCACTAGTATCGAAATGTACTATATCAATGTCACTCTTCAACGTGCGGAATAACGGTGGTGTATGCCGAAGATTATCAAAATGACGATGTGGATAGGATTGTCTATGTCGATTTTAATATATTCACCGATACACTTTGCTACGCGCAACGCTTTGCTACGCGCAACGCTTTGTTACGCGCAACGTTTTGCTACGCGCTACACTTCCGCCGTCGTTCTTCGCGCCGATCCTAGAGTTTTTCTGTTATGTAGCGGAAAGCGATTTGGAACCGTGTACATAATACAAAATAGGGTATCGTAGTTCTACAAACGACGTCAACACTAGTAACTGTCAATATTTTTTTTTATTAAGGAATCATGTCCTGTCAACTATCACTTTGACGTTTGCGCTCACAGCGCCCATGCCCCGTAGTGTGAGCACCGTGAGAGTCGATCGATGACGTCATCAATTTCCTGAGCGCTGTGAGCACGCTTACAAAGTGTCCCGAATCGCGCTCAAAGTGCTGTTAGCGCGTTACGGAGCGCACCCCTACCTAAACCCAGGTGGGTATAGACCGTTTTCATAGTAAGCGTTATAATGATTTTCTTAGCCAGGCAATGCGAGTCACTATACGATATTATATTTTACATCACCCTTGGCCGTAAAGTGGGATTTTCTGCCCGATACGCGGAGAGAAAATCTCACTTCTTGGCCAAGGCAAGATGTAAAACTTTTGACAAACCACGGGCGGTAATTCGTAAAGCCCCAGATCGCATATTTATGGCCCTCACCTTCGGTTCGGGCCACAGAAACCTGCGATCTGGGACATTTACGAATTCACCACCCTAGGTCTGTAATGTACTATTACAATTCAGTTGGTTTGATAGTAAACTCACCAGTGACAAAATTAAACTGGTAAACTAGTAAAGAAATTGTGAAGCAACAAAAATACGTTCCCGTTAACGCCTTTAGTTTTACGAGTTCATTTAAAATGTAGCTATGTAAGTTCACTTAAGTACCTTTGCAAAACCATTCCACAGCTGTTACACAATTCAAAAGTAATTAAAGTTCCCTATATATCTAAAATCAATACCTCATTAGCGGGATCGTAGCGCTGACGTGCCTACGCGCCTCTATACATGTAGGTACATGCGTCGACCTACTACGTTACGTGCATTAAAATCGATTACGTATAATACCTACCCACGTAACCAGGGTTCGACAATAGTTAAAGCCTCACAGTAGACCAGGATTTTTACAAGAGCTAAAATTAACTTTAGTTTTTAAAAATAACATAGAATAGGTACCTTGTCACTTTTTGCCCACTACTTCGTACGCGCATAAACACTAACTGTAAAGTCCCGTATTTTTCCAGTTCCCGTGGGAATTTAGGGAAATCCTCTCTTGGTCTCTCCCTACGCTCCCCAAGGAACCTACATGCAAAAATTCAGCTTCCTACTACCCTTCCTACTACCACCTCAGTGGTAACGGAAGAGTTTTCTATATAATGATAATCAGTAGTCAGTTCAGAAACGAAGGAAAAAAGTTGTTAAACACGCAATTGTAGGACTCAGCCAAGGTTTCCTACACATCAGTCTATTTTAAAAGGGTCAAAAATTGCAGGCTCATAGTCATGTTATTTTTGAGCTCTTTGAGTCAGTCTCAAGTTGTATTTTAGGAAACGAACAATTTCAACGTTTCAAGATTCGTAAACTACTTACCTAAATGATAAGTAAAAAAAACATTTGTAGTTACATCTGTGGTTGTCGCATTGTTCCTTGCTACCATGGGCTATGATGGCCCCACATAGTAGCATCCTTGCTTCATACGCCATTGAACGGTTCGGATTTCATTAATGCCAGCAGCATCCCGGGCACTCGCAGTAAAATTATGGCCCACGAGGTTAAAGGAAACTAGGAATTCCCACCAAGTTGTCCCTAATTCCATCGAATACGCACGTATTTCAGCGTCCAATTGAAAAGATGGGTTTAAAGGGCCTCTCGTACGTAATTCCTTTCGTACGTTATACTTGAAGCCAATTTATTACGTGGTGCTGAATGGATTCTATCAGTATTTTGAAGGTATTTTGGGGGTATTATTCATACCTTTCTACGTATAAGACTTTGACCTTATTGATCAATTTGGTACAAATTATCAATTTACTTGGATTGTGTTAAGAGTATTACAAATAAATCATGACTTTATTTGTTTCTTAAAATCTGGCAATACCTACGCTTTGCACTTACCGTGACTTACCTATAGTAATCTTTGGAAGATGATCTTTAACGATTTTGTAATTATTATGCACAATTGATTTTCAAATAAGTACCTACTTAAAATCCTAACGAGAAAGTTCATTACATTTTCATTACGTAATGCTATAACAAATTCTTTTACACAATTTAGAAGCCGCGTGTATTAAGCAATAATCTGCGTCAACGGCTTAAGTGCTTCGCCGCGCGGCTTCTAAGTTGATTCGTGCTATACCTAAGTAAACTTATGAAGCGGTACTTAACCTCAATTTTTCCATCATGGCAGTCAATAGGCCGTTACGTTATTCAAGAGGCATTGCCAAAGCAATTTTTAATACGAATGCTTGCTATGCGTTCTGTATACGAGTATTTCCTATAATCAAATTCAAATTTCATCGAGATCTCGCTGTAAGGGCGGTGAAAATTCTGTTAGTATGTATTCATATTTTTTACAGCTTTTCCGCTTTTCCTCGTAGGGAGGGGCCGGGACCAGATTAAAAATGCCACCCGGAAAAGTTCTAACAATTTGTAACATTTGAAAAAAAAATGCAATAAAAACACAGGATTTCAGCGGCTAGTCCACGACTGTGACAAATAAAGTTTCAATTAAAAATAATAACTAGGACAGTTTGTTTACTAGAAAATATGAATATACGAGCTTCTGTTTAGCTCTCCCCCAATGGACGAGACTTAAGTTTCAATGTTCAATGGACGCGAAGTCTTTCGGATGAAATGATGAATGATGATGATGATAATGATGATTGTATCTATGTCATCAATCATTTTATCAAAAATCGATTTTGTTGTAATTTGGTACCTATTAGATTATAGTTAGGCGTGTGCCCAGCGGTGGGATGTAAATACTATAGGCTGTCATAACAATCACACTTAAGTCTACGACTAACTACTTATTTACTTTTCATCCCGAAAAATCGCATATAATTCCCGTAGGAACGCTCTAACCGAATTTCACACGGACGGAGTCGCAGGCCGGGTTAAAAGCCGCGTGGCCGCATTTCGTATTTTGACTTACTGCCTATCATGAAGGTCGCGGGTTTGAATCCCGCTCGCACCTCTGATTGAGTACACTCATATGTAAAATTCGATTTGAATTTACCATCGAGCTTTTTAATCGAGTAATCATCTCCGAATTTATGTAAGAGTAGCTTTTCCCCGCAACTTCGTATGCGCAGAAATATTAAAATAAAACATCCCGTTTTTTTCCGTTCCCGTGGGAATTTCGGGAAATCCTCTCTTAGTGGTCCCATTCGTTCCCTAAGGAACCTGCATTCCAAATTTCAGCTCTCTACGACCAGTAGTTTCGGCTCTGCGTTGATCGATCAGTCAGTCAGTCAGACAGTCAGTCAGTCAGTCAGTTTCTTGTTTTATATATATATAGATGTAGCTACTTATATAAAGTCCCCAATCCGTACTGGGCCCACGTGGTGACTATTATAGCCCAAACCCTCTCGTGATGAGAGGAGGCCTGTGCTCAGCCAGTGGGACGTAAATGGGCTGTTGCGGAGGTGGTGTGGCGGAAGTCGCGCGTAGAATAATTTTCCTAACATAAACACATAGGTACCTTTTGCATTTCTGGAATGTAGTGACGAACAATAAGTATATGGCAAATGGTAAGTATAAGGTTTATCACTGAAAATGGAGTCTGGAAGGTAGATCTGCGTATTTTCCTACTAAAGCATATGTCTGACACATTGATCCGTCACAGAAGACATGATCGGGGAAGATTTACCAAGAGCTTCCTTGCCGGTAAGTGATTCAAATTGAAGTTCCCGAATTCCACCTAAGTTTAGTCTAATCCTAAATCACTTGGTTAATTCATCTGGACCAAGATAAAGTGGAGTTTATTCCTTGTTCGTCGTAAATGAGGAATTATGATGGCAGGGCTTAAGGGAAATTTAGGACGGGAATTTTATTTGGGTTTTGTAATTGTTGCTTTTGCCGAAATTACACGTTTGATGGTTACAAATGGCTTGGTTGCTGGTTCATTATTGGAACTGTACAAGTTTATAAGATTCAGTGAGATGCTGTTTTCAGAAAGAAAAGTTTTCGCTTTATTTGTACCTTGTATAATTATTGTACTTGGTTTTCCTTTTTTATTTCGTCTCTTTGGAATTGGATATTAGTGAGGACCTAAAATAAGTAAGGATTTTATTGAAAACTGTGTTTGATCCAGTTCACGAGTCTCATTTCTGTATCTTCTCGTTTTTTGTATGGGTCATAAAAAAACATTTGAATCAAAGTAGGAGAGCGAAAAATGGCTATCTGAGCCTAGTTTCCAAAACAATATTTTGGTACCGTCGACGTCAAGGCCACTTTTGATTTTGATTACCGATTTCCATTCTTCAACGACGCATTTTTTTAAAACTTAAGTTTACAATTATTTATTACCGGTACCTCTTTTCTACTGGATAACCTATATCTATTTTGCTAATTAGCAAATTTATAATAATGTCATATTCATATTAGGAAATTCTGATCCATCAAAGCATAGCAGTGGTATAATAAAATTGCGATGTAGAAGTGATTATGAAACCCTATGTAAATACTTTATTAAATGCTTTTTATCTTCATCGTTTCTTTAAGTCGTAATTCCATTTTGAGACGTGCCCTTTATTTTCAATTTCCTGGTCTTTATTACTAGGTATTTACAAAACAACTACAATACAACACACGATTACCAAAAACAGTGTTTAATCCAGCAATTATTTAGCTTCAAGTTTGAAAGACGTAATTATTTTAAACGAAGGATGAATTACCTAAATCATAAGTCCGCCTAAACCCCACAGCGGCAGCCTACTTAATGGTGGTACTTAAAGCAAAATAGGCTTCATAAAACCATTAATTACTTTCTTAAGTAAATTTGAACGAGACTTTCCTAAGGCATTTACAAATTAAGCGATTCAGGATTACTTACGTACAGTTCTGTTGTTCTCGTGATGAGAGGAGGCCTGTGCCCTGTAGTGGGACGCAAATAGGCTGTAGTAGTAGTAGTTCTGTTTTTACAGTAGGCTAGATGACTGAAAAAATGTAATAAGTCAGTCAGTTAGATTATCAAAACAAATAAAACATTTAAACATACAATATCTTTCGTTACGTTAACCAAAATAGACGAAAATAAAATTAACACGTCACGATCGAGCTTCCAACTCCCTTTTTGATGAGTTTTGTCTTCGTCAACATTCATTGTTTAAAAAAACAGGATCAATTAATTTTCAATAGTAACTGACGAACTACTTAAAAAGATTTGCAATTTATTAATGTTGTCATCATGGTTATTGGCTAAATGTTAATCAGCCAATTATCTGACGATTCTGTACGTTCCTATCACGCTTTTTGTGTCTATCTAAGTACATACTTACTTACAATTCGATATGGCTGTATCGGATCTGTATGTCTGTTATGTAAAAAACCAGCCGAGTGTTTAGTTTTTTTGCTTCCGTAGTTGCCCATCACAATAATTTTAATTTTCAATGACACTTTACTGGAAATTCACTAACATGAAAATATAAATAAGTAGTATTTCTACGGCTAATGTAAAGCTGCAGTACAAAAACAAAAATGCTCGATCATCTTATCAACGGCGGCAGCTGTGAAATATCACCACAAGAAACCCAATCGGAATTTCGAGACAAAAAGCATTGCAAAAAACCGAGCGGAATAAACGAGAGGAATTCGTATTTTTGTCGCTGTCTTCCAACTATTACGCAATTTATGTATATACCTACTGATAACAATAAAAGAGCATAACATATATCACTGGGCAGATAACAAAGTGAACGTCCTTGCTAAGTACGAACCTAGTCTCAGAATGAAATATGGCGCCCGAATCTACGGCTGGTGTTGCCAACTCTTTTTAGGAATTCGTTAGTGAAATATACATCTATAATATACTTATAGGTAGGTAGTAAATACAAAAATAACCAAGCATCCTTGTATCAAGGACAAGTAGAACGGATTTATTTTCAAGTAAACCTACATTCATTTTAATGTACAGAGTGTTGTGTTGGATGCTTAATTAGAAAGAAAAGCTAAATAAAGCTGTACCTAATCGTTTTTTAAGCAAAGAAAACTGATGAAAATAACCGTTCATAAAGTTACACATTAAATCGTATACAGATCGTATGCAGATTGTATAATAATAACTATAGCATCCATAGAAAGTATTAGTCTGTGTGAAGTGGTTCGCGTCTTGTATTCAATTTACACTCCGATTGCTTTCAAATGTGAAGAATAATATAATTACCCAAAATTGACTAAACTGGCAACACTATGAATCAAAGAAGACTGCCAGTTTTGATATGACTTTAGAGTAAATCTTGCAATTCACTGGACGAGAAGCTCACGCCATCTCGGCATTTTGATGTGAAAAGAATGTAACTACCGGCGTTCTTAGACTGGAGTTCTCGACTACTTCCGGAATTTATGATGATAAATGGTGTTTTCATTGCTTGCGCCTGAGTTGTGGTTTCTTTTGAGTTCTTCAGTTAGTTTTCAGTCACAGTAAAGTTTTTCGTTGCTGCAGAATTATTTCAGTTGATCGTCATATTTTTTTTTGCACGAAGCTCGAATCCGCTACGACAGCCTATTTACGTCCCACTGCTGGGCACAGGCCTCCTCTCATCACGAGAGGGCTTGGGCTATAGTCCGACGCGGGCTCAGTGTGGACTGGGGACTTCACGCACATCCTTGAATTACTTCGCGGATGTGTGCATGTTTCCTCACGATGTTTTTTTTCACCGAAAAGCTTAGTGGTAAATTCAAATGAATTTAGCACATGAGTAAACTCAGAGGTGCGAGCCGGATTCGAACCTCCGACCTTCTCGAGGCGGTAGGTCGAACCACTAGGCCACCACGGCTTCTTTAAAATACAAAGATGTATAAATTTCATACTAATGTCGATTTGAACTACATTGATAAGTTGTTTCGGGTGTCAAACGGTCCATCTTTAAAAAAATATGGCCCTCTCTCAGGAGTGAATAAGTAAGGTCACTTCTGTGTAAGTAGCTCCAAGAGTAGTTGATGAGGTGTTTTTAGTTATGCGGGGTTATGCCGAATCTCCCGCTTCTTAAATCCATATAAACAGTGGGCGAAGTTAGTTAGCTCATTACACAGTAGGTAGACATTTTTGCGTGTTCCGCCGGTCACTGCTCAGCGCAACTAGCAATTTTTTTTCCGTCGGGAGTCTAGTGTACTTTAGTCTACTTTAAAATGGTGGTTAAGCTGAGAATCGGCTACATTGATTTATATCCCCAATAGATGTCGCTGTTACGGGCACGTCGATTTTCTACATCGCGCTATCGTTGTTTTCACTTAGATTACATAAGTTCAAGTGGCGAATTTGTTATTTTGAGAATTTGTACGTATGGAGACTAAATGCGGTTTAATTGGATCCCGAGTTTTGTTTAGTCTTTCTCACCGAAACCAAGTGCGACCTTGAACAAATGGAATACCCTGGGAAAAATCTTTGGACTTTGTTACGATAACGTCTAGAAAAAGTAGTTCTCTATTGACTGCTATAAGGTGTTTTATAACAGTAGATTGTTGCGGCACTACTGACAAGTTACATTTTCTCAAACATGCTCGGAAATGTTCGTGTTACTTTCAAAAAAAGAAGACGCGAGGCTGTCCATTGCCGGCCTTGGCCAGCAAAAACATTACTGTCGTGTGTGGTTTTTTTTTAATTCGCTTGCTATTTGAGACACCTCTAAAAACTGATCAATCCATAAAGGCAATAAGTACAACTTCCATGGCCAAATCATTCACGATCATGGAAGTAGTAAATACTGATGTGGGGTAAGTGCGCCTAAATTTATTTCGCCCCTATGCCTTGTAAACAGCCAACTACTAGTTGAGGAATATTTATAGGTTTCCATATATTTATGTTAGGCGCACTTACCCCATCCTGGCGCACTTGCCCCGACTGACCTTACGTATTTCCTCGCTGTTTGAGAAAAGCATTATATATACCTCGGCCGCAATTGCGATTGCCGGACTCGTACTAATAGAAGGCTTCGCTTCGCTCAGCCTACTAACTGACTCGTCCAGCAATGCGCTACTTGGCGGCCTCTGCAATAATGTACTATTAATTAAATTTATAGGGTAAGTAATGTCTTCCTGTAACAATAATATATTTTCAAAAAGCTGTAAATAAATTCGCCGAATTAATAAAGAAGACGACGATGGCGAGTATTTCTCTTACAAACTTTGCTGAACTTTATAAGATAAGAAAACTAGCTTCTGCTCGCGACTTCGCCTGCGTGGAATTCGGTTATCGCGTTCCCGCGGGAACTTTGCGTTTTTCCGGGATAAAAAATAGCCTCTACGTTGACCAGTGTTATAAACTACCCCCAATACCAAATTTTGTTGCAATCCGTCCAGAAGTTTTCGAGTTAAATCCGGACATACATACACACATATATACATATAGGTACATAACTAAGTACAGGCATTTTTTCTAAAAATCGTTATTTTGTGTTCAGTATCGTTTATACTACAACCACGACTTCATTTTCTTTTAATTTTTAAGTTTCAGACGCGACTTCTTTTACAGACTTATTATTGGTAAAGAAGACGACGATGCAGCGCGATGGCGAGTATTTCTCTTACAATCTTCGGCGAACTTTATAAGAAAATATTAGAGTCACGACACGAAGCAAAAATAAAGCTTGGCGGTGCTTCGATTTTATTACCAAAACGTGATTCAAGAAAAAATTACGATTCCCTGCTTTGGAATGATTATGTTGTCCCAAAGTTCTTCGCCGTAAAACATAATTTCTACATCGCATCTGTCGCATCAGGTCGTTTATTCCCTTCTGTGGTACAAAGTAGGTACACACTCATATTCTATAACATGAAAAGGACCTGGGCGACCGAGCTTTGCTCGGTTGAAAATAGCTAAGACCGAGTTTTCCAAATATGACACCTAGCTAGATCGATTTGTCGCACAGCTATATACCAAATTTCGTCCAAATCGTTGGAGCCGTTTCTGAGATCGATTGGATAAATAAATAAATAATCAGAGAAATATATACAAGATTAGCGCGTTTAAATTACAAGATTGGCATATAAACGATTTCGTGAGTAAATAGGTAGGTAAAGCCCAAAATATGCGTATACTCCTATGACGCATACCAGGGTGCATCTAAATTTACTGCATCCTAGTTTATTTACAAAAAACGTCTACTACTACTACTACAACTACTACTACAGCCTATTTGCGTCCCACTGCTGGGCACAGGCCTCCTCTCATCACGAGAGGGTTTGGGCTATAGTCACCACGCGGGCCCAGTGCGGATTGGGGACTTCACACACATCTTTGAATTAATTCGCAGATGCGTGCAGGTTTCCTCACGATGTTTTCCTTCACCGAAATGCACAGTGGTTAGTTCAAATTGAATTTCACACATAAGTAAACTTAGAGGTGCGAGCCGGAATCGAACCCCCGACCCTCTGCATGAGAGGCGATAGGTCGAACCACTAGGCCACCACGGCTTCTAACGCAAAAAACGTCTAGCTCACATGGATTCAAAGAAAAAATTATCTACATCAAGCATTGATACATTGAGTTATGCTTACCGTGTAAAAGATCACTAACATGGCGGTGAAATCACGCCTCACTTACATTCGGGAGCGAGCGGGAGCTCAAGACTGAAGTACTTAGGTTATCAGGCATCCATCAACGAACGCCAGCCCCTAGTGGATTAACTTCAGGCGTAGACAGGGGTACAATAATGTTGACTCCGAGAAAGGCGAATCATCGATTCCGTACCGTTTTTACCGTAAACATCGATTCTTTAAAGGTCATCGTCTCCTAGTCACAGAATATTTAATAGTACTATATACACATTGACCTGTAATAAGTAATAACATATGGACGAACAGTGTCTAGCAGAATATGTCAAAATATATGGAGCGAACTGACATTAGAAAATACGTTCCAATATGCTAATAACGCCTCTTTATAACGAATGCCAAACGGGTGCCCGAGCTGTTCGGGCACCCGTTTTGACAGGGCCCTTTTTCTCCGGCTGATTGTTAATCCTTACTATAATAGATCAATGTACATACAGAATGGCCACGGAATCACCCGCCTGAATCTAGCCGGCGCGCAACTCGCGCCCAATTCGCCCTTACCGTCATTTGTTTCATCCGGAGATGGAGAGTGAATCATTGGCCCGCGTAGGGTACACACATTTACAAGTGTACAGACGTCCTCGCACGCAAACATTGATACTTCATTCGATTTGAGTTCAAAATCGTGCTTTTATAGGCCGTGTCCGCTGTGTGTCCTTGTTCATCATCGTACTTTTAAACATTGTATAAATGCGGTCATCTGTCATGATAGAGTTAGACAAACATTTTTTTGATGTCATCGAAAGCTCGTCAAGCACAACTTCCACAGCTACTTGTAGAGATCTTCTACTATCTAAAGTCCCGCGCCTTCGCATTTCAAAACGCTTCAATGTATTTAAAAAGCACCACCAACACTCTCAACACATGTGTGCGTGCTGAGACAGCCATCAACTATGTGTTGAGAGTGTTTTGGTGGAGCTTTTCAAAAAATGAAAAAGAAAATTAAGCGTTTTGAAATGTGAAGGCGCGGGATTTTAGATAGTAGATGATCTCTAGATTCGAAATTAAAATATAGTTGTCTGAAAATGCGTAAAAAGAGTGGTAAAATAAGAGCAGATCGTATTTGTTACCGACCTTTGCCATTTTGTAGTTACATAGCGAGAATAGAATGACATGAAAAACGCATAGTTGTAGCGTTGTGTTGAGCGGCGTCCTTGAAAAAATGGTGTATGGCGACTAAGACCTAGGGCCTTTTTGACTAAAAGATGAACTTTTCTTTATTAAACAAAGGGTTAATATTGTAGTCGAAAGCGCTGATCACAAGGAGAATTATACATTCTGACTTTCGGATCTAGGTAATGTAGGTAATGAATTCTTGGAACCGATAACGATTAGTCGGATTCGATTCAATAAAACATTCATATTATAACTCATACCCATCTCTATTATCGAACGGGGTTGCGTAAATCGCTTAAGCATTTATTCCACATCAAAAACTCAGCCCCAGCGAACAGAGGAGCTGTCCTCGGGGACTCGACGATGATATATTGACCGCATTACGTGAGATGGGAACTCGCACCTATGTTATGTGCTCTTTTACTCACGAGTGCGTTGAGATTGTGCGCGGCCTGCGCTTTTGTTGGATGATATAATGGTGCTTGGGTAAGTTTATCATGCGAGTTATCCCAGCGAATGAAGTAGGCTTTTGGGTAAAAATACGAATAGCCAGAAATCTCCCGTACGCGAATGAAGTAGGCAGCTACTTACTTTCTCGGATCGTTTTGTTTATCTGGTAATCTTAATTAGGATCTTTTATTTTATTGACAACATTCCGACATTTACATTACCTTCGTAATAAAACAAATCTCACAAATTCGTAATCATACAATAAATTAAGTTATGGTACAACATAATAAAGACTGCCAGAAGCGTTAAATGTCAGTCATCTCGCAACAATCAAGTCTATTATTTTGGGAACACGACAGTTATAAATCTGATAGGACCTGACAGTTTGCCAAAGGCTGCCACGTATCCTAAGTAAGGAGTATAGGTATAGTTGAAGTATTCAAAAACTGGGTTGACCCAGAAAGCACGTTCCTGTGAAAATATCGGCCCAGTGGTTTCGACGTGAAGGAAGAATAAATAAACGAACACACTTTCAAACGATCGCCCGTTTAAAACGGTGGGCAGGCATCCAGCCATAGGTAGGTGCGAACCTGACTGTAAAATTGGCCATTTCTTAATGGCTTCTGTCAAGTCATATCATACATCTCTTAGCAACACGAAACCACCTATTTCGTATTTTCAGGTATTCCCTCAAGTAATTATGAAACAGATTTGCTTAATTTACCTGCGCAGGGTATTATTTGGTACCTCGGCTTAACGCGATCGAGGGAATATAACGACCTCTGATGTAGGCCGGTTTATCTGGATCGGTAATGGGGATAATCTCGGTGAATAATTAAAATTAAGGAACATCTCATACGAATACCTAAGTTTACAAATTAATAAGTTTTTTCAAAAATAAAATTTTTGGGACACGCTTTTATTGCTGACTGTATTTTTATTTGTAAATCCTTCAAGTCGAATCAAACGAGCCCAAATTCGATGGGTTTATGTAGTGTTAACACGGAGTTCCAATGGCCACCTTCCAGCTCCATCATCAAATCAGCTCCACGTCATTATAATATTGCATTGTCACGCGATTTACATATTCGTGCAAAATTTCAGCTCAATCGGAAATCGGAAAGTGGGTCAAATTTAACTTGCAAGATTTCATTACATAGTTATATACAGGTCGACCTAATAAAAGCGTGTTAAAAAAGAAGATCAGTCAGTAATCGGTCTGACAGATCGATCGAACCGAAACCCCTGGTCGTAGAAACCTGCAATTTGGTATGTAGGTTCCTTGATGAGCGTAGGAGAGTAATAAGAGAGGATTTCCCGAAATTCCTACGGGAACGAGAAAAATAGGACATACGTGCGTTATACCGCGGAAGAGGCTAGTCTATATAACATATGTATCTTAAAGCGTCCATCATTGTGCGAATATTTTTACGCTTTAATCTTATGATGATTGATGAATAATTATGCATCTGACAACTGAACCTGATACGAAATATTTTGAGGTGGGTGAAATAGGGATTACGGATGGATAAATTTTACAAAATCTGTATAAATATGTCATATGTCAAACTTTAGCCATTCGTAGCCAAAAACGTGGCATTTTGTGGATATACTCGTAGGAACCGGCCCTAAGTCATTAAGCCAGTACAGGTTTACACAACTTAGAAGGCGCGTGGATTAAGCTAAAATGGACCCTGCGTCAACGGCTGAAGTGCTTCGCCACGCGCCTTCTAAGTTGTGTCGTGTTGTACGGCCCTGATCATTATTTTCTTATCTTTTACCTTACTAAGGTTGGTAACTAGCGAGCCGAAAAGCCGGGACCATTGTAATTGCTACAATGGATCACGTCATTTAATGCGAAACGTAAGCGGCGACGAGAAGAAAAACTCGCTCTGACTCACAGAGGCCACTTCCTGTAAATCTCTTACAGCTGTATTTCGCGACTGGAAGGACAAATGTATCTCTATTTTAATACAAGCTTTTATTTAGTTTCATCTATCCCGATGTTCGTTTGTTTGTTTGCAGTTAAATTTGATCCATTTTTCGGTTACCAATTGAGCTGATATTAAAAGTAAATCGGATAACAATGCAAAATTATTATGACATGGAGCTGATCTAACCGGAAGGTGGCCATAGGAACTCGGTAGAAACGACACAACGCCATCGAGTTTGGATTCGTTCCGTAGATCCGTCTTGGCGAGTACTTTAATAAAAGCTCGTTTTTAAAGTTGTTTTGTAATTGTAGCTATTTACTATTTTGTACAAACAAACGTTTCATATTAAACACCCTACAAACGGGACTTAATCGCGTAAAAAACTATTAAATATTTTACCTCGACGTTAAATATAAATACTTTTTTTACGCGATTAAGTCCCGTTTGTTGTGTGTTCAATAGGAGTGTGTATCGCGAAAGTTTGAGACAATATAAACGATTCATACAAACGGAACCTAAAGTACACACTAAAATATCATGGTATACAAATACGCGCGCGTGGTGTGGGTAATCACCCGTTCCGACGTTTTGCTATGGTACCTATAATATGCTGTCCGTTCGTGGCGGCGTGGCGGTCTGCGGTAGAGATCTTCTACTATCTAAAGTCCCGCGCCTTCACATTTCAAAACACTTCAATGTATTTAAAAAGCACCACCAACACTCTCAACACATGTGTGCGAGCTGAGACAGCCATCAACTATGCGTTGAGAGTGTTGGTGGTGCTTTTTAAATAATAATAAAAAAATTGAAGCGTTTTGAAATGTGAAGGCGCGGGACTTTAGATAGTAGAAGATCTCTAACCTGTTTTGGTGCGGCGCGGCGCGGTACGTGGCGCTACTGGTACTATAATAGTACATTACACACCTAGGGCGGTCAAGTAAAGAAAGTCTCAGATCGCGGGTAATTGAGGCCCGAGCCGGAGGCGAGGGCTATAATCTAGCGGTCTGAGGATTTCTTTACGACCGCCCGTGGTTAGTATACGATTTTACGTCACCACCTGGCCGTGAAGAGGGATTTTTCGTAGCGCCCAAGGGCGGTAAATCCCGCTTTTCGGCCAGGTGTGACGTAATAGTATATTTTAGACTAGCTTCTGCCCGCGACTTCGCCCGCGTGGAATTCGGTTATCGCGTTCCCGCGGGAACTATGCGATTTTCCGGGATAAAAAATAGCCTATGTCCTTTCCTGGGACTCCAACTATCTCTATACTAAATTTCATCCAAATCGGTCCAGCGGTTGAAGCGTGAAGAGGTAACAGACAGACAGACAGGCAGAGTACTTTTGCATTTATAATATTAGTATGGATATACTGTGCTCACTGCACGGCATCTGAGTAAAGTCCTAAGTAGCCCTCCTAGCAGTTGTAGCAGTTGGTTTATTCAGTCCACATAGCTCCGTGTTGGACAATCTGCCACATCACGCAGAATAATGCGTTGGCTCTCAGATGCTCTTAACGTGTTTGTGCTTAATACTCACTCCTATCACTCAACGCGATGACAAAACTGGACTCAATTTACTCTGCACTGAGTTCATCGTAGTCTAGAAAAAAACGGTGAAGTGAATTTTGCTGGTTTTCTCGACGTCTGAATTCGACTATTTTGCTGATTTCAATTTTGTGTTCCGGTAAGGGGTTAAGGCAGCTGGTGAAATTACTGGCCCAAAGGCATTCCATCTTAAGCCTCAGGGTGCCTACCATGATTAGAGGCTCAAGATGCATTCGAGATCTTATGGTTTTTAATAAGACATCATATGATTTCGGTGTCCATGGGCCGTGGCCTTTGTTCTCGTTTACCTATCATACTTTAGACAGGGTCAAGCAAAATGTCGTGACGATATTTTAACCACAGTATCAG
Source organism: Aethes cnicana (assembly GCA_963971205.1). Taxonomy (NCBI): domain Eukaryota; kingdom Metazoa; phylum Arthropoda; class Insecta; order Lepidoptera; family Tortricidae; genus Aethes; species Aethes cnicana. The sequence goes on from OZ020286.1 coordinate 9,110,274, forward strand.
CTATCGATTCTAAGCATTTAAAAAAAAATCGACTTGGTAAGAAAAACATTTTTGCATGGCCCAGTATGGGATTGATGGTGTGATCGATACCTGAATCGCATACAAAAGAACATGATTAGAATCGATAGCTGTGAGAGTAGTTTAAACCTGGTTTGCTACCTCAAACAATTCAATCATTTATTCAAGAAATTGGCCACATAGGGGCACTTTTACACGACAGGAAAAGAATTTACCATCGCATTAAGCATCGGGATATATAGGTAACACGGGTAAAAAAAAGGCTATTTTTCATCCCGGAATAACTCATAGTTCTCGCACGAACGCTCTAACCGAATTCCAAGCGTAGGTACGAAGTCTAGGACACAAGCTCAATCAATCAATCATTTATTTAGGAAATTGGCCACATAGGGGCACTTTTACAGAAATGAATTTACCAGCGCTTCCTAGACCCATTGCTTGAGAAGAAGCGCCGGAACGAAACCTCAGCAGAAGACATTTTTTACTTAAAAAAAAAACATACAAATTCACAATAGCTAGCTAGTTAGTTATCATGTAACATCACGTTTTACCACTCAGGTTTTTTTGGGTGAAGCAAGCGCAAAAATACAAAAATAATAGCCAGCCTTTGACCGTCATTGAAAAGAATTTTCGAAGGGCTCACGGACTGAGGCTCTATTCGAAACGTTACATCGAGTAAAGGAAATTCCCTACCCCACCGACAAAGCGTCACGGCGCTCCAATTGAACTTTAAATCTAGCTGCATAAAGTTCGGTTTCAACGCAGCTACGATTTGACGGTAGGGATAGGGAATTTCCTTTTCCCTATGTAACGTTTCGAAAAGAGCCCCTGTAATCGCAAATTGTACAAGTTTGCTACGTTGATTTTTCGGCGGGGTTTTGCACGAGCCGGCAACGAGAGTGCAAAAGGGAGCCAATTAGGTATGTAATAATAATAATCAAAGCAAATATAATTTCATTAAAAAAAATGCATTACGTAACGAGTTTTGCTTTGTTTACAATAAAAGAATACTCCGGCAAATTTCCTCGCATCCAAATTACGTATGCACCATTAGACGCTCGATTAAAAAAATACACAGCCGTCATGGAGCCGTAGCAATGGATCCATTGATATTGCGTAATAAATAACGGGGCGGTCATTTGGCAGTGGGAAAACATTCCATTTTCTTATTACTGGGCCACCCAGCCACCACTCCCAGCTCATCTTGTTCGGCGTTCTGTATTATACAGGCTGTTTCTTTTTTTATTTATTTACTAGCGTCTGCCATCGATTTCGCCCGCTTCGAATTCGGTTATCGCGTTCACAGTACCTATGCGAGTGCTTCCATGTCATTGGCATTCTGAACCCCTTACAGGAACTCGCCTACGTTTATTTGCCTATTTATTTAAACTTTATTGCACATTAGTAAAACTAATAGAAAAGGCGAACTCAACGTATTTTGATTGCTTTTTTTTATTTTTGCAGTTACTAAAACTAAAATCAATATCTCTTGTTTGCTGTATAATATCTACATTGAGTAAATAAATGTTTTTTTTAATGTTTTTGGTCGCATATACCTTGTTAATAATTAAAAGCATAGAGAAATTTCTCTATGTTAAAAGTATCTATTCCCATCAATGTGAATTTATTTTTTATGGAAATATTAAATAGAAAATTGTAATGAATAAGTGGTTTCAATGTAGTATTGTTTTTCATAACCTACAGGATTTTTTTATTAAAATCTCATATTATCAATATTTTAATATCCCCCATGAAGCATAGTGGGACACCCTGAATATCAGTCGGCTAAGTTCCAAGTCGTGGTAAATGAACTCGACCGAATTTCAGACGCCAGCGCTTAGTCTTCAAGATTAAAAGTGATAAAGCCGAAATGAAATACATTCTTCAGTGGATAGCTCAAATTGACAAAAATAGACTTATGTTCTTGTCTGAGATTAAAATGGTGAATATACTGTGTTTGTTGTTTGCTTGATCCAATTGAACTATTAAAACTAAGAAAAGTTCGACCAAAAAAATAACCTAGTAACGTAACGGCGCAACGACGCGACGATTTTTCCAGTTTAAAACTATATCGTATGCACCTACAATACCTACATGTCTAATAACGTACCTACATTCCGAGTACCCTACATATGTATTTACTTTCATCTTCTTCTTCTTGCTAGTGCCATCTTCTACCGAAGTTTGGCGATCATCATGGCTATTTCCACTTTTGACGCAGCTGAACGGAAAAGTGATCGAGTGCTCTTCTGGAACCATTGACGCAGATTCTTAAGCCAAGAGGTTCTTCTTCTACCAACACTCCGTTTACCTTGAATCTTGCCCTGGATAATTAATTGTAATAATTCGTACTTGGGATTACGCATAATGTGCCCGAAGTATTCAAGCTTCCGTTTCTTAATGGTTTGAAGAACCTCGAGCGATTTCCCCATACGCTGCAACACTGTTACATTGCGCACTTTATCTCTCCACGAAATTTACTTTCCTAATGTTTCATTATTAGAACTAAGTATCTATTTTGATATTATAACATAATAGGGATGACGCCAACTTTTTTTCCTTAGTCTATCAGGAAGATTATTGAAAAGTCTTGGACACGTATTTTTTCTTTTTGCACGTAATCAAACTTATACGGAGATATATTGAGTTGAAAAGTCGGGTGACGTCACGGTTAGGTACGATTTATACCTAACGGTGACGTAGTTAGCCCCCACTCTCCAACTTTAATGCGTTTTAACTTAGTCATTCTTTGTTAATTTGATAAAACAAAAAATCAGTGTCTTATATTTTTTTATTACCTGACTGACGGACTAATTAGAATTTCGATTTCTTCACCCTGTCGTCATCCCTATTTACAGTAAGTACTCGACTTGAAGGATAATTGAAAAACAAAAATGAAAATTAGCTAAGTATAGTCATTTGGAAAGAGAAAATTAAGTAAAAATAAATAAGTATTTCTGCGCAGGGAAGGGGTTATATATGCACTTGTAACATAAACGTTTAGTTTCTTTTCTGCATACCTAGGCCAACGTTAATAGTGGGTAAGGTTTAGAGTCGCTACGTTTATTGGTTTTATTACTATATCATTACATATTAGTGTGCGTAATAGCAGCCCATAACCGGTCCCAGCTACGAGTATATTCTGTGGTATTGGCAATATACAACGCACGTGCAAATAACGATTTCTTGAATGCAATATACCAACTTATATATTGCAATATTGTATTTTATTTCAAAGTGTGTATGATAGCCGTGGTGGCCTAGTGATTCGACCTACCGCCTCCCATGCAGAGGGTCGGGGGTTCGATTCCGGTTCGCACCTCTAAGTTTACTTATGTGCGAAATTCAATTTTGAACCGAAGGCGATGGCCATAAATATACGATCTGGGGGTTTACGAATTACCGCCCGTGGTTTGTCAAAAGTTTTACGTCTTGCCTTGGCCAAGAAGTGAGATTTTCTCTCCGCGTAGCGGGCAGAAAATCCCACTTTATGGCCAAGGGTGATGTAAATATAATTACCTTGTTTCTGGTATGACGTAGTCATTCAATAGTTTGTTATTTAATAAAGAACTTGAATTTGAAGTTAACTTAATAAAATAATTTCATTTACTGAATTATTACAGGCATTTAAGTAATGCTAACTACCGCTCGTTATGGACCCTTTTCATAAATTATATTCGAGACTGTTTGTGAAAGTTATTTTTGAATGGTTCCTAAAATTATATACTTACTTAAGTAGATAAATAATTGACGACCGAGTCACCTCATTTGGTGGTGAGCTTTGCCTATCGCAAATTGCCTTCTGTTCCAAAGCTTCTTCTTTGTATTTTAGAGTCAACAGTAAATTGAGCAATATATTTACACTGTATTACAGTATTATAAATGTGCAAATGTGACTGGTCAGTCGAAGTCCTGCCCTGCACTCACTGCAGGACAAGACCGGATAAAAAATAGTATATTTACTTATACAAGCTTATCTAAGTAAGCATGTATCACCCTCGACCGCATCGTGACTCACCATTAGGTGAGATAGTGGCCAAATACTTGCTTATAATAAAAAAAAAAACGTGACTCGCTCCATGTTGAACAAAGCAGCAGCTTGTCATCATCATCATCATCATTTCAGCCGAAAGACGTCCACTGCTGGACATAGACCTCCCCCAAGGCACGCCACTCCGACCAGTCCTGTGCTACTTGCTTCCACCGGTTTCCCGCGACCTTCACGAGGTCGTCGCTCCATCTTGTTGGAGGTCTACCGTCAGCTCGTCTCCCGGTTCGCGGACGCCACTTTTCGGCCCCATCGGCCATCAGTCCTGCGAGCAATGTGCCCCGCCCACTGCCACTTAAGGTTCGCAATTCTTCGGGCTATGTCGGTGACACCAGTTCTGCTGCGGATATCCTCATTTCTGATTCTATCACGCAGAGAAACCCCGAGCATAGCCCTTTCCATTGCCCTCTGAGTGACTTTGAGCCTTCTTATGAGACCCATCGTGAGCGCCCACGTCTCGGAACCATAAGTCATCACTGGCAACACACACTGGTCGAAGACTTTCGACTTGAGACACTGCGGTAATTTGGACGAAAAGACA